>JAHLJT010002406.1:178169401-178180584 GCA_031308135.1 Acheta domesticus
CTTTCCCGTATACGTACGTATACACGGAGTGATATACGTAGTATAGGGAAAGTTATGTAATGCTGCGCGAAAAAATGGCCAATTTTCGGCGGAAAAAAATTAATTGCCGGGCCGTGAAAACGAATAAGTGGATAAAACCAGTTGCTAAATTAAGAGAAAAAAAATCCCCTAACACGTGGTGTGGTCAAAATCCATGATTTGTTGCTTCTTTATACTTAAAAATCGATTGATGGCATTCCGTCCGTCTGTCCGTCCGTCCGTCTGTCCGTCTGTCCGTTTGTGGTCAACGCTAGCGCCTAAACCGTTCGGTCGGTTTTCTTCAAAATTGATATTCCCCAGTCGATCTGATTCTAGTCGAAGCTTTGTGATTTTGAAAAAGATTCTTTAAAATTTGGGGGTACTTTATATGAAGCCCCCCGGGGATTTTCAACATTTTCTCAAAAACGGCTCCAAATTTTTTCTTTAAATTTCTTGTATGAATAGAAGAAAATACACTTTTTAACATGGCATAGGTCCGATTTTCACGTACAGCTCTGAATTTTCGAAAATTGTGAAAGTTTGAATTTTTTTCGGCGTCTTTCTCCAACTACAAAATTGAAGATAAAGATTTTTTCTTCAAATAAAATTTGTTCTGCATATTGAGTTCTTTAATAAAGGTCATGTAAATGTTTTTCACAATTTTGGTAGTTTTCGTGCAATATTGCGTGCAATATGTGCAATTTTAAAAAATTACAAAAACAAAATTTTCTCAAAAAACGGCTCTAAATGTTTTCTTTAAACTTTTGGTAGGGATAGTGGTAAATGTACTCTATCAATGACATAAAAAGCCATTTTGGTCTATCAGTTGGTTTTTTCAAAAATTACAAAATGTAAATTTTTTACTTGTCTCTTACGTCGTTAATATTTACATTATCGGCGATTTTTTACATTATTATATTTACGAGTATATATGCTTTAAATAATGTCAAGTAAAGTTTCTCGAAAACACTACAGTTTTCTGTGAAAAGTAGCTCAAATTTCGGCATTTTCAGAAATGCTCAAACGTCATTTTCTCGTATATGGCTGCAATTTTTTTCTTGAAACTTTTGTAACGGATAGTGCTAATTACACTCATTAGTATAGCGCGAAGTTTATTTTGAGTTTTTTTTTGTTTTTTTCAAAAATTATATAAATGTAATTTTTTTGAAAGATTTCTCACATCTTTAATATGCACATTATCCGCAATTTGTAAAGATGATTATATTTGTGAGTGTAAGTGCTTCAAATAACTTCAAATAAAGTATTTTGAAAACTCAAAAATTTTCTGTGAAATGAGCTTCAAATTTCGCATTTTTAGTAGTGCTAAAACGCCATTTTCTCTTAAACGGCACATAATTTTTAAAAGAAAATTGCCATTTGCGGCTAGGTTTTTGTGTTCTTTAATATTCTAAAATTAATGTTTCTGTTCTACCAATAGGAAACCGAAAAATTAAGAAAATGACAAAAAAATGTACTTTTGGCGATGATAGATGGTAGCTGGCAAGAAAGAGTATGTGGCAATTCCGAATAGCTAGCGAAGACCCAGGAAAATAGAAAACTAATACGGGAAAGTCTGTGCCATTCTGTTTCTGTTTTTTGACAAATAAATAAATAAAATAAATACGGTCATGCTTAATTTTTTTCAAAATACGAGTAGTTTTTCTTTAATTTTGTGACAAACGTAATAGGCCGCTGTAAATTTACTGCGCTTCGGACAGCTGGATGCGTCGTAAATTAGAATGTGCAATTGTGTATATTATTTCTTTCTTCGTTTCTTACATTCGAACTTTGTTATAGACTTACACATTAATATTTTAGAAATTGTTTATTTTGAAATATTTGAAATAAGTAAAAAGAATTAATATCTCTCAGAATAGCGACAATGCAGGGTCTGCAACAATGGAATTCACTTTGCGCTCGCGAATATCTGTGAATTAGTGTCATTGTTGTGACCTAATGGAGCTGTATGAAAAGGAGTTATAATTGTCTAATTTATGTTGATATTTGCAGGCAAATATTTAGTTTTGCACCAAATGCTGTACCATTTGTAGTGAGTAGAGAATTTGTTGCATGGTTTTAAAATACTCTTCCCTAATCATGGCCCAATGGAAGGCATTTCTATATTTCCAGGATATCAGGCTTCTTTTTCCAATACAGGGCTACAAAACTTTTGCATTCTATTTTTGTGAAGTTGTAGAATTCACATAGTTCTGACAACACTGCAATGGAAATAGTGAGTTCCAAGCGAAGATGTTAGTAGCGCATAAAGTGCAATATTACAGTACTACTTAGCTGTTTCCTCTAATACGGGAAAGTAAGTGCTGTTGTAGCACCACTAGTTTCTCTTTATTTAGCCATTGGATTTATACATTTTTTCATTATAAGGGCCACGCAATGAATCCGCCTCGTTTTCTCGCAAATCCGCCTCGTTTTCTCGCAGCATTATATAGCTTTCCCTATACTGCGTATATTACTCCGTATATATGTATATATACGGAAAAGTGGTAGCGTGTGCGTGTGCAAAGCGAGTGTAAGTTCCGTGAAAACCTGCTCACAACGAGAAATAAATCAGTGATAGTTCCGTGTGCATATTAAATCTTGTTTTGAAGTGACAGTGCATGAAAATAGCGAAAAGGTTAGGTTGCACAAAGACGTGTTTCTCCAGGCAATAGGATAGGATTTTCGAGGTGAGACGCGCGAAGCACCCATCTTGAAAATCTGGAAATCTGTAGTCCGCTCCAACCACAAGACACACTCCAAGCAGTGGCATGCATTCCATGGAATGAAGGGAATGAGTCATTCCCCTAAGTAAAGCATAAAAAGTCCTTTATATATTTGAAATATTCGTTGCTTATGGTCAGAGCAAAACTGTTCACTCGACTCTGATTCTGAGCTAAGAGTGTGTGATGTTTTCAGAACGGTGTGTAGATTCGTCTCGTGACATCAACGAAGCTTCTTGGAGAGTGCAGGCGTTTGACTTCGTCATGCCTCGTGAAAAGTGGGGTCGATTCATGAGTGCGCGAGAATGATAATTTAAATGCGTTCTGTTGTGATCGACTGGTAGCAATTTCAAGTTCGAAAAAAAATATTATTTTGGCGTTTTCAGAGTGTTTGATGTACGTTTTAACTACATTATAATACAATGAAAGTATAAAGTACCTAATAATACCGAAAACGTTTATATTAAGTTAAAGAAAGTATTCTAAACAAACTAATTCTTTGCGTACCGTTCTGCAGTTCTCCCTTGCGGGAAAGGAATGCATTGGTGAGCTCATTCCGTGCAGTAGTCATGGCATCTAACGAGGAAAGTGGGGGGAACCTGTGTTGACAAGCAGAGCCGTCGGCACGGCGCAACGCTTACGGATCCCTTTCCGGTGATACTTTCGAAGCAGGTACGATCAACTTTCAGGAGAATAAAACATTACAGATATTTCGAGGACTCACCACATATAAGAATTGCAGACGGAAGTTTTGGATCGTATTCGCCCTTGGTCTATTATGAGATAAATTCTACCAGGATTGTCGCGAGAGTTGATATAAAAAATAATACAATATTTGCATTCAGAGCAAAAACAAGAAACACAAGATGCAAGAAAGAGAACTAACAGGACGTGAAGTTTGGCCGAGGAATTTAAACCGCAGAGCATCCAGAGAATGTGAAAAGTGTAAGAAAACAGTAGAATGAACATCACATCCATTGTTTGTAAAGATTGTGAAAAACATTATTACTGAACTCTATAGATACATTTTCAAATCAACATTCGCCATATATTAAAGTTTATGCATACATTTTTCATTTTATGAAAGAAAAAAGATACTTTTATGCATTGATGGATTTTGTACGTTTGTGTTAATAATTTTAAATAACAAAGTACTCGATAAATAAAGTTAAATTACAATCGCATACATACAGAATTGTAATTGTTTATAATGTTAGAAGGCATTTAGACAACGAAATTTTCCCTGGGGTCTGTTTTCTCCCAGGCGACCAGTTACGTTCGTATGCAAGATGCGACCTCTCCCGGGTTAATATTCACATTTTGAGAAAATTCATATCATCTTTATCTGTTTTACGTTTTTATACCTTGTATTTCAATAGTGTTTCCCCTACTAAAATTATCACCGCGCGCCACTGACTCCAAGGAATAAACAACTCAAGGAAAATGAACAAGCTAAGCAACGGTGACAACGCGTACCCTTGCCGGAGCTGCTCGAAAGCTAAAGAAGACGGCGTAAGCGCAGTAAAGAGCGATCGTTGGGCGAAATGGGAGCACAAAGAATGTATTGGACTCATACAATTAGAATACGACATTCTCGGCCGCAAAAGCTGTAAACTTTGTGACACCTGTAGAGTATCAGTACTCTCCTATCAGCACGAAGAAATGATACTGAGCCTCCAAGACAAGATGGATACCACCCTACATTTTCTGACCAACCAGTTAGAGAAGAAAATAGACGACAAGGTGGAAAAAGTTGTTACACAAAAAATGAGAGACCACACAAGGTCGACAGTGACACAAAACAAAGAGAGA
This sequence comes from Acheta domesticus, assembly GCA_031308135.1. NCBI lineage: Eukaryota > Metazoa > Arthropoda > Insecta > Orthoptera > Gryllidae > Acheta > Acheta domesticus. Next base: position 178,173,952 of record JAHLJT010002406.1, read on the forward strand.
GAAAAACGAACGCAACGAGGCGAACCACAAGCCAACATCAGAAAACACGGAGAGCCCAAAGGAAGGAGAAACAGCAGCGGAAGTAATAGAACTAGATAAAGATGAAACAAAACAGAGTGAGGAACTGAGTACACAAAAGATGGAGAAACTGGACCGATAAGTGAAGGAAATACCACAAAACACAGCACCTGTCCCGTCGCAGACAACGGCAATAATCAGAAGCCATAACAACACCCACTCGAGGAAGAAACAAATGAAAAAGACACGACTGAAATTGACACCGATGAAAATGATACGGAGAATGATGACTGCAGGGAGGAGAACAAGACTGAAGAGGAAGGGAATCACGTGGTAGATAACAAACGATTACAAATTAGTTGAATACAGAAGAAGAAGAAAACAGAAACACAATGTAATAATTGGGACATCGGTAGATGAGACACTCAAAGCAGGTGAGAGGAGAGCATGGCTATATGTAGGGAGACTATCGGCACAAACAACGGAAGAGAAATTAAGGAATTACCTGTGTAAGAAAGGTATAAGTGAAAAAGTGGAGTGCGAAGAACTGAATGCAATAGGGCATAACAAAGCCTTCAAATTGGAAATACCGATGAATCATTTTGAAGAAACAGAAAAATCAGGATTTTGGCCACGAGACGTGATAGCGAGGCCTTTTCGCTTCACACGCAAACAGTATCAAGGGGCAAATTTGGAATAAAAAGGCAAACAGAAGAATACGAATTGAAGAAAAGAGAGACAGAAGCGAGAGAGAAATAACAAAGAAACAGACAAAATAAGACAACAAATGAATTAAAAAGTACCAAATCACAAAGAGAAAAATCATGCCAAGACATCACAGAAAGCGGAAACACGAGACTTATAAAAATACTAAACTGGAACGTAGAAGGATTAAGAAACGTCACAAACAGCACAACAGGAAATCTATTCAAAAATATAGAAATAGCGACACTTACAGAAACGTTCATAACGCCGGAAACGCATATCGACATATAAGGTTTCTACAATATCCACCAATACACAATAAAAAAGAGAAATTAGGAAGGCCAATTGGTGGAATATTATGCCTAATAAACCCAAATTTAGCACCGTTCCAAGTAAGATATAAGACAGAGTACTACACTACTACTACACAGTACTACACAGAGTACTACACTACAGTACTAATAATTGAAACGAAGTATATAACAATAATAAACGTATACTTCAGTCCAATTTGCGGAGCTATCGAGATAATCGGAGAACTCGCTAGTACACTAAACGGAATAGACAGACATAGAAAAGTTATAATTGCAGGAGACTTGAAATGCAGAATAGACAAACGAAATGAGAAGACGAATAGTGTAATGCAGTACCTTATGCAAGAGGGTCTAACCCTAGTCAACGATCCTAATATGGAAACATACATCGCACACAATGGAAAGAGCGCAATAGATATAACAATGATATGTGGGCTCGAAAAATGTGAACAAAAACAGTTATGGAATGTGGATGAGGGTCTACTGAGGAAACACGTCCCCATACTGGCAACATTAAGGCAAAGAGAATATATGACACAACAGAAGGAACATCAAAAAGGAATAAGAAGACAACTGAAAATGGAAAAACTACAGGAATTGGCACACAACATACATAGCATACAAGAAGCAATTGACAAAGCTGACCTATCAAGAGCAACAAGAATAATGCAGCAAATGATACAGGAAGCCGCAATACCACGAACAGAACGTAAATCACCACTATGGTTTGACAAGGAATGTTATCACGCACGACAGAACGTCTTGGAACATCAAAGAAGAATGAGAATGACGAAGACGGAAAATGAGAGAAAACGGTACACGATAGAAAGAAACAAATATAAATATTAATTAAACAAAAGAAAACGGAGCAAATAGAGAAAGAAACAAATGAAATAATTGAAAAGGCAAAAATATAACCACATTGCGTATTCAAAACAAGACAACCCCGAATTCCGGCCGACATACCAATGAAGACTTGGGAAGAGCACGTAAAGAAAATAATTGGATATAAGAAAACGAAACCAAAAATAGAAGAAACGGAATGGGAGCCATGCACAGCGATCACCAAGAAAGAAGTTGAGAAAGTTATCATGACATCAAAAAATAAGAAAGCAGCAGGACCAGGCGGGATATTCTATGAACATCTATAAATGTCATTACCATTGCTAGCGGAAAATGGACAAATCTAATGAACAAATGTCTTGAAGAAGGCACAATATCGGAAGAATGGAGCACAGCCACAATGAAATTACTTTACAAAAAGGCGATACAAGCGCATCAGATGAACATCACGGAATAGCATTAGAAGCGACGATATTCAAAATATTTACAAAATTGATTGTAAGAAAGCTAACTCCAGTAATAGAACCAATACTTGCCGAAGAACAATTCGGTTCCAGGGAGGGACGGTCTACAATAATGGCAGTGGAATGTCTCATGGAAAATATAATAAACCAACTAGAAAGGCCTAAAGGAAAATTATATACAATATTTGTAGACTTCTCAAAAGCATTTGACAGAGTAATCAGGCAAATACGTAGCAACAACGAAAATGATAGAAAAAGCAGGAAAGACATGGCTCACAAGGATAGTAATTAACATATTAACCAAAAACTACATTAATGAGAAGACAATGCAACAACATCAAAAAAATTGAACAGACCATCGGAGTACTACAAGGGGACCCTATAAGTGCACTTGTGTTCAATCTGCTGATGAACGCATGCAAGTGCAACGAAGAAGGAAATATGTAAGGAAACATACATATACGCGGATGATATAGAGATTGCATAAGGAAGTATAGAAGAACTACAGAAAGCGGTAAACAACTTGAGTGAATGGGCAGCACAAAACGAACTTGAAAGAAATACAAACAAAAAAAAAAGAAGACTGAATTAGCAATATTTAGAAGACGGGGAAAAATCACCAAAAGAAGTAATACCTGTAACGGAGAAGAGTTAAAAATAACGAAGACACCAAGATACCTAGGAGTAACAATACTGTAATATACAAAATATTACAGAACAAACGCCGCGCCTTGATCTGGACGGACGGAGCTGTAATATACAAAATATTACAAAACAAACGCCGCGCTTAATCTGGACGGTCGCGGTTACTATTATATAGGTAACGAAGGTTGTTGACGGGCAGGAGGGGGCGCTGGACTAGAGAGTTGGTGGTTGACTGGCATCGTGGTGGTAGCGGCGCGAATGTAATCTGAATTATTTAAGTAGGACATTGACGTGAATAGGGAGAATAGATTGTGGAACAATAGCGCAAGAAGTGAGTCAGCAAGAAAGAAGCAGACGACTTCGGCGACGACCGGCGCGAAGAGGGATTTTCGACGCGGAAGCCAAGGGGCTACGAACTGCGGGGCCATCGTTTCACAACGCCAGACAATTCGGTACCGTGAACCTGATGCATGCAATCAATCAAGAGAATTTATATTGTTAATCCCAAATTAATTTTTAATAAACAAAATCATTGTTGTGCCACGTTATATGTAATTCCTTCGGAATATAAATAATTTCAGACTTCCAGGCTTCTCTGTATAGAGAGCATGAGAACCAAGAACTGAGCTAGCAAATTAAATTAAATTAGATAAAATAAATCATTCATTATTTTATCACAATACAAACAAAAGGAATATTTACAATGCATCTAAATGAACGACTGGAAGCTGCCACCAGGAGCAGAAGTGAGATAAGACACCTAAGAAAACTGAGCATTGAAACAGCGATGAAATAGTGTGAGGTAAAAATAATACCTATACCCACATATGGAATCAGCTTAACATGGCAGCAATTAACACAAAAACAGATGAAAATGTTAGAAAAGCTAAAATCAACATATATGATAAGAGTGCTAGGAGTGTCGAAATATACACCAACACGACTAGTGTATGAACTAATGAGAGAGACATTACTGATCGAAGGTGCCACATGCTACTCCCCAGCACAAAAGCATCTGAAGCAGTGATAAGGGAACGGAAGGAGAAGGAAGAAGAAATCTGGCCAGAATTCTACATAACAGACGCCATGATTGGACGGAGGCGCCACCGAAATTGGACGGAGGCGAGATGTGAAATGAGACATGTGGTGACAAGACAGGCGGTGCATGGGTTTCACCACAAAATATGTGAAACAAGGAGTTTCCACGAATGCGTGAAAAATGCGTGTGTAGTGGGTGCGGAGAAATGTGCGAAAGATAACATCTAGTAAAGTGTATGAAGAGGACAAAATCCATCACAGAATATGCACAAGAATAAACACTGATAAAACGGAAATGAAAGTGCACATTAGTGCGTAATTCCTATTATTATTATTATTATTATTATTATTATTATTATTATTATTATTATTATTATACGGAAAAGTAAAAATACAAAATTGATAAAAAGAGAGGTGAATTTCTAATCATAAATTGCCATCAGCCTTGGATACACAAAGATACTGGATAGACATCTCAACAATTAAAATACATTAAAGAAGAGTAAGAAGTCAAGTAGAAGCAAAGGTAAAAATGTATTGTTGAACAATTAACAGAAAAAAAAACTGCCAGAAAATGTTTACTTGTAAATCTTTTCTAGTCAAGGAAAAGTTTACTGGTAATTCAAAAACGCTCATGAATATTTATATTCAGAATTACTCACATGGGAGTATTAACTCACATTTAACATATCTCTGACATCCACTTTGTTACTGGAAATACTTTTCAACAATTCTAATGCTCTTGGTAAATTAGCACAATATTCTCCATATATAAGGAATCGATGATAGGCCTTTAGAAACACTTCACTCAGAAATAAGCCATTCTCCGGTATCAAAGCATCATGTAAATCTTTATACAAATCTTCATGTAGTTCAGTTAGCTTCTAAAATGAAACAACAAAATTAAGACACTACTCATAAGTTTGGGCAATATTGATTAAATTGTAATTATTTAAATTAAAAACATGGAATAATATTTCAAAGGTTCAATGATAATGCTTAATATTCATTCTTTGATGTATTACATTTACCATTTTTTTTCTCACCCTTAAGACAGAACAACAGAGACAAGTTTAATCTGCTGAAATAAACCTTTCAAAATAGAAACTTTACTTGAAAAATAAAATACAAAGTATTTACATGAAAAGTAAAATTTTGAATCAGTGTGCATTAAGTGCAGTTGTAAGCAAGTCATAAACATGGCAAAATTATTTGTCTTTTATTATGTTAAATGTGAATAAATATGAGCTACAAATAATTACCATATCCAAATGAAAAAAAAAAAATTATGATACCCACCTCCAAATCACCAAAAATTGCTTTTGTATCATAAGGATTCAAAATTGTTTTTAAAGGCTTCATGTATGTTTTCCAAAACTGTTTTCAACACTCCTTGAAGATAGGATTTTTCATTTGAAATAATTTCTTCAATAATGAAATCTCTTTTTTCTTTTTGTTTGTTTAAAAGTGCTGACTTCTGCAATTAGTGATTTTAGCTCTTTAATAATCTGAAGGTATTACTGTTTAAAGAAAAATTTGGATATCATTCTCTCTCAATGTACCTCTTGCCTTACAGTAACAAGCTTTTCATAAATTGCATCTTGACGAATAGATTCCCTTTGCGTACTTAGAGATGCATTTTCACTTAACTCAAAAGATCGTCTAATGTCAACTTCTCTGAAAAGGAAAAAATATTTTTGTAGAAAAAGTAATTAAGCTATAGTACATGTGATAATCAAGTGAGAAAATAAATCAACAGATAAGCTGAATTGTTTGAATAACTTTGATACTTAATGGCATTTCACAAATGTTTATATGCATATACTTATATGCCAACAATTATTAAATACAGATATGTTAGAGACTGAAAAAAAATATTTAAGTAAAGACTTTTCCAATGCAGTACATTAAATGGAATTGTCCCAATAAAAATTCACAACTATCTTTCAGCTACAAGAAAAGGGAACTGTGCTTTCATCAATGGCATATCCAGGGAGGGGGGCATGGGGGCCATGCCCCAAGGCCTAGAGTTTTTGTTTGTTACCTCCCTTTATTTGGCAAAATTGACTTAAATATTTATGTTGGAATTATGTAATTAGCATGTAAAAAATAATATTGTATAGTATCATATATGCACTACAAAAATAATATACAATACAATAACAATTATGTTTATTATTTAACAAACATCCATTCCCCCACCCCCATGATCAGATAGATTCGCCCCTGCTTTTCATGATCAAATAAATAAATAAAAATTTTTAAAATGTTGATAATTTTATATTAAATGATTCTCAAGAAAATAAATACTAGATTTGAATGAGTTAAGAGAGTATGATAACTTTTCAAATAAAAGGTATTATTTTTTTCACCAAGTGAACATGCAATTCAGGTTTTGCTTTCTTTTTCAAAATACTGTGTCAGATCCAGTCATCTTACAGTTCTAGGCAAATACATGATAAAACAGTAGTAAATGCATATACAAAGTAGCAAATTATGAATATGAGGGACACTAACACTAAAAACAAAAAATATTGAATCTCCTTTTATTTGATCATAGTTTAACTCTTCTATTTTCCTTGTGTTCTTTAAGTTAACAAATTAGA
>JAHLJT010002406.1:178180684-178225600 GCA_031308135.1 Acheta domesticus
GCGCCTAGAGTTACAGTAGGTAGTCTCAAATTATTCTCCTGTTAGGAAAACTTTGATCTTTCCACGTTGATGAAAAGAAAATTTATACTCACTGCATGAAAACTAGTAAATTTCAAATGTATCCGTATGAGAAACAATAACTTTTCGTTCCAGGGGGATTTTAAGAGAGAGAAACATGTCGATTACAAAACTTTTGCTCGAATACGAAGAAGAGGAAGAAAGTGGTTGTAATGAATTGACTGTGCCTTTAATAATTGACAGTGTGATATGTGCCACAAAGTGAGACAAAAAAAATCACATTATAGGTGCAGAAAAACCGAAATTCTCGCTTGGCGCACTCTCACGTGCGCGCGCGTCCCACTATGTTCCAAAATTTGACGCGCGCACTTAAGGGGTTAATGAGATGTGTCATGAGATCGCGGCATTCAGAGGTTCCCATATCCAGGGAATACGAATAGCATTATTTTGCAATTCTTCTAGCAATGCAGAGGAAGACTGTGTCAGAAGGGAAAATAGTTTCGTCTTGCAGAGAAATTTAAATAATATGCCCTTAGTAAGTGTTTACTGGTACCCTCGTTTACTCGTAGAGGTGACTAAAAAGTCCTTTTTAAAAATATTTTACCATTTTACACGTCAGTTTTTGACATTCTTAAGGCCTGACCCAACAACACATTTTTGTGATTTCGATTTCTGCAATAGATGTCGCTAGCACTTATGCAAATATTTACTGAGAATAATTGGCTACGAAAGGAAGGGGCTTGACTTATCATTAATCACTGGCTAGATATTTTTGAAATAGTGTATTCTATTAAAATCAAAAAGATAAACAAGTATTTAAACGAAATATTGAAATAAAAGTTGCTTGAAGCATTGCTAGTGACGCATAACTTCGAATAAAATGAAATCAATTTAGGATGTTTTCACCTCCTTATTGTTATGTTTGATTATGAAAGAGTTGTAGATGCAATTTTGGGGACGATTCATCACCTCATCTAAATTTTGATAATAGGGGGCTCATATACGTTCGGGATACGTAGCAAGTTTTAACAGTAAGTTTTTGCGCATTTCATATTTAATCATACCGCGAATACGCTCACAGGACACTCAGCTTAATCCGTCCTGGTTCACTGCGTCCTCTGCTCACTGAAACAATCTGCACTCGATACAGGTTTACGCGCACATACGTTCCGAATAAATCAACCACGAATCTCCACCCGTGTACTGGAGAAAAAAAAGCTTTTTTTAATTTTGGGAGTACATTACATGAAGACCCTGGGGCATTTTCAAAATTTTCAAAAAATCTTGTTGTCGGATTGCCTGAAGATGTTTAAGAGAATGATGCAGGTTTCATTTCGCCTAAAATCTGTTTTTTTCGGCATCTTCCTACAACCAGAATTATGAAGATACACATTTTTCCCTTAACAAAATCTGTTCCTTAAAGATAGATTTTAAAACATAGGTCATGTACAATTTTTCGAAATTTGAGTACTCTTCGCGTAATTTTGCGTCAAAATACGGGCGAGAAAGTACGTGCCGTTCTAGCGCCACTAGTTGCCAGGTGTGAAAACAGCCCTCGCAGGTGTTCCTCGTGGCGGGCGGGGGAGGGTGACGAGGGGGGCGGGGGGCGGGAGGAGCCGAGCGTGCGCGGGGTGCAGACTCGCGTGCGGCGGCGGCGGCGGCGGCGGCGGCGGCGGCGCGCCGCGCACTTTACGAGGTCACGTGAGCTTTCAGGAAACGCTAATGGCGAACGGGCAGCACTTTTCATTCGATCAGTCGGATCGGAATTTCCGTTCCGCCGCGCGCACGTCGCGCCGTCCGAATCAACACGCCCCGCGCCGCCGCCTCCGCCGCCGCCGCCGCTCTCTTCCCGCGGACCGCGTTCGATGACCCCCGTCCAGGAAGCTTGACGGGCAGCGACGAGACGGGAGCAGCCGATATCTTCGTTCGTGTACCTCCGGGAATTACTCAACACTGGGCTTGATTGCTGGCGTTCCGGTACCACTGCAATATATTGTTATATTATATTGTAAATAATTAAATATATTCAAAGAATTGGTCGCCTCGACAATCTACCGAGTCAACCAACCCTTTGAACAGTTTTCACGAGCGCAATTATTATCGCTCCTTGTATGTATATGATTGTCACCTTTCTGTCACCTTGTGGGACGCAATTACTCTCGGAGAATATGTTTCGCAGACGTAAAGAAATCCAAATTGTGACCATGTTACTAAGTAACAAAGCGTTTCAATAATTAAATTTGTTCAAAGAATTGATCGCCGCGACCTGCTACCGAGTCAACCAACCCTCTGAACAGTTTTCACGAGCGCAATTATTATCATTCCTTGTGTGTACCTTTCTTATAATTGTCACCTTTCTTATAATTGTCACCATTATATACATACATACAAGGAGCGATAATTGCGCTCGTGAAAACTGTTCAGAGGGTTGTTTATCTCAGTAGCTTAGCGATTAGAGCAGCTGGGCGTAAACCAGAAGGCCCGGGATCGAGTCCCGGTCGGGGCGACCAATTCTTTGAACAAATTTAATTATTAAAATGAATTGTTATGGTAACATGGTCAAAATTTCGATATCTTTACGACTGCGGAACATGCTTTCCGATCGGAATTGCGTCCAACAAAATGACGAGAAAGGTGACAATTGTATCGTAAATATATAACTTTTTTCTATTAAATCCATAATTAAATTCGGGCGCGTTCCCTTTACCTAAAATTTTATGAATCAAGCACTGGCTGAACATTCAGGAACCTTCAGGGCGTGGGCTGTAAAGATTGCGCAGGGCTTTCGGTGTGCGACATCGGCGAAAAAGTAAAAGCTCATAATTTGTGAATTGAATTTCTTCACGATTCTGATGAGACCCAATCCAATCTTTTTTATTATAAGGCCTAATTGACTTAACGTTGACAAAGCAATAATTTTCTTTAAATCAAATTAAAAATTAGTTCAGGATTAGATAGCCTCACCACATTCTTCAGGAAGTACGGAGCTAAAATGTGTAAAAGTATAGTAAAATATAAGAATATAAAATATATGTTTATACAGCTATCAATAGAAGAATATTAGTAGAGGAGAGCAAAAAAGTTTGCTTTCTATTAATAAGTAGAAGAATATTAGAAGTACGAGTAGTAGTACTAGTAGTACGAGTACGAGTAATCGTCGTAGTAGTACATAGATCGCGTACCATCCCTGCTGATCCCCCTAAGAGAATATTCAGAGGCCTGTGAATGATTGATTCGTGTTTCCGGGCGCGTCAACTACTCAGGTCATTAGTCCCGTAAGTATAGTGAGTGTTTTTTCAGGAGGTGGCGGTGATCTTTTCCCCGCAGGATGGCGAGATCTGGCGCCGACCTACCGTCGACTAGCGGGGTTTACCCGTCAACCAGGTATCTCCCACCAGCGGGGCACCGCCCCAGCCGGGACAAGCTCTGTGCTCCCGACCGGTCTCCCGGCATGTGTGGTAGTGTAGTGCATGTTTGTGTAAGTGTGTGTGTAAGAGGAGAGGATAGGACAAGGAAGAGGAAGGAAAGATCGCGTGGCCCGTTTTCTTAGGGTACTGCCCCGGCATTCGCCTGGTATTGATGGGAGAAACCACGGAAAACTAACAATCAGAGCAGCCGGCCGCTAAAATTCTCCTCCAGACAGCGCCTGAATTCGACCTAGCTGACAAGCTAGTGTCGAGAATCCTGCTGCGGTCGGGACTTGAACCTTGGACCTCCCGGTCAGAGGCACTGCAGTGACAGAGAGGCCTGTGAATTACGAAGTGATATGATAATGAGAGATGATCGTGGCATTATGGGCACATCACAGCATTCGCCTATGGGACCGAGAGAAACCACGAAAACCCCGTGAGGCCGGCCGGCCCGGGGATCGAATCCGGGCCTCCCCACTGCGAAGTCACCGCGTGGCGCCCTGAGCCACTTCGCTCCGTGGAAGAATATCGCTAGTGGTCAAAGCCAGTGGCGGCTTCTAAACTTCAGGCCAGGTAGGGCACAAAACAAAAAGCTAGAAAATAACTAATAACAATTTTATTTTGAAGTTTAAGCGCTGTAAACTGAAAAACACTTGAAATTCCTCATTGGTTTCTCACGTATTAACTCGGCTGAATGAGAAGAGAGAACAATTCAATTGAAACAACAAATGCTCATGCTCAAGAAAAAAAAAACTCGCCCAAATTCACGGCTGCTGATATTATGAAGATTACGCGGGTCCTGAGCTAATCAGCATTTCATTTCTCAGACACTATGAGCGTTGTTTGTACATCTGTAAAGTGGCGCTTGCAGTGGCACAAAAACTTGTGACGGTGAAGGGCCTTAAGGGAGCATTACCTCATCCCTTTTTTCCTCGCACTATGAGGAAAAGCTTTGCTGAACGGGAGGGAGCTGGTCACAAGAAGCTTGCGGACTTCGCCCTGTTGCCACAACTACCTCGTTATCTGTGCTGTGAAATAGTATCGATATCGCCCGTGAAAACCTTAACGTAAATTCTCTAGAATTATTACTCGATAATATGACACGCATTTCAGTCCACTATTAATATTTTCCTTTACAAGTGGGAGGGCACGTGGCCATGTGACCTTATGGTAGAGCCGCCACTGGTCAAAGCAATACATTTTGGCAATACCACAATACGAGTTCTCAACGTACAGTGACTCTTGAGAATTTCGCGCAGAAAGGCATCCCCAAATGGAGGGTAGCTTTAATACCTTCCCGCAAATGACCTGTATTGGAGAATGCCATACCATCTCACATATTTCAACATTAAGCATTGAATTGAAATATTTATCCACTAGTGACGCTAGTGTCCTCTTCACGTTATGCACCGACCACTCTTTACGAAAGTAATTTTTAATCTAAATGCATTTGATAAGTAGCACATTACACGCGCTACACTTTGCCTATAATTTTTTTCTGAATATCATATGCAAATCTGTTCAATATGCGGAAGCTTTTTCTGAAATTGCGTGATACGCATTTTTAAGTATATTTTCCGTCTCTACGCACCGAATTTGTTTCTTACAATGGCTATTGTGATAATGGAAGTACATTCGTGTATGCAAGGGTAATGTAAGAAGAACTGAAGTATGCAGAACGAAAAAGAAAAAAAAAGCCAAGTCCTCGGCGAAGTTCCAGATCTGCATTTGCTCTTCGGCGAGGAAAACTTCTTAGTTTTACTCACAGATATGGCTGATTTAAGAATTGAATCTCCGAAGAGTTTCTCGAGTTCCTGTGATTACAATTTTAAAATGTATTTAGCATTTTCGTAATAAAAAGAATACGAAAGAAATAAAACACATTTGTTTCCAATTAATATGCTTCTAGTAGCATGTATTAAATTGCCAAAGGGTAGACCAGTTGAGATAAGTCGAAACTAATTAATAATAATGCTTCACGATATTAATCCAGACATTTTATTGCAAACTTCATATAATAATCAATATTATTTGCTTCGAGCGGTGTGATTCTGTATTACAATAACAAACTTATCATTTTACTTCAAATGTAGAAACTTTCCTGTGTGGCTTAATCTATGTATTCTTCCTTCTGTGATACTACTTACTTCATTTTCATGCGCACTGTTGTCAAACTAATAGTAGAGGTACTTAAGATCATTAAGTACATTAGTATATCACAAGAAAATACGGTTTTCATTAGATTCTCAATTTAATTTGGAAATGTGTCAAAATTGTACTGTCGTAAATTAATTCAGACAGAAAATATGAACATGTTAGTTGTCTACACAAACCTTTTAAGCAAAACGTAACATTATTTCACAAAGAAAAAAATATTATGCGTCTCGAATACTACATATTTCACCACTTCAAACACGTTCACGAGATCAAGAAAGGCAAACCCATAAATATTTTTACACTTGTTTTTATTCCGGCAGTTCCATTTCCGAAATAAAACACAACAGTCCACAATAAATCAAAATCACATCGAAAAAATCTGAAAGATAGTAGAGACGGGCTCCCACGGTTATAAACGGGTAATAGTAATACATGGGGAGCAAGAAGAGTTCTCGTCTGCGAGTGGAACAAAACTTCATGAAAGTCTTCATGCAATATGCAGTACCGGTCGCGGTGAAAGGGAAGTGGCTTGAAATACTCCCGTCGCAGGGGAGAGCGGCGTCTGTTGTCTACCCCTTTCTCCGTTCCTCCCCTGTTATTGTCCCCCTATTCATTCGGCCCCGACCGTCCCTACTTCTCGCGTTACGGCCTTGGGTGCCGCCCGCCCGCTTCCCATCAGAAGTTCAAATGTATACAATATTTCGGGCTCCTCCCTTCATTGGAATTGCAAAGGCCGTCTGCATTATGTGTTGTATAATACCGAAATGTAGCTATAAATAAATGCATACTAAACAACTGCAAAGTGACGAATTCCGACTATTGTCACAGGAGGGGGCAGTCGAACGGGGACTCCCCGGCCACGTGAATGTAAAACTTTGTTCATGGGAAAGCCGCCTCGATAGTGCCCTCACTCGCCGTAACAGTCTATTTCAAATTCCAGGGAATATAATCCGGCGTTCTCGTTCTCCATTTATATTATTTTCCAGGAAGCAGATCGATTTCACTTAACAAATATGGACACGCCTCTCATCACGTAGGCGCTTGTGTCTCTTCCAGCCAACGACACAACATCAGGGGCTTGCGATGCCCGATTATTCTTGGGCGGACCGAGACTTCTCTGGCAGGGAGCCAAATTTCTTTGAATACAGTACAGCATTTTTCGCAACGTGACTGGAAACTTCCGTGAGTGTTCCTCGCTTGAGGCTTTTAGTGGGGCTGACCTCAATATCACGCTCCCTGCCAAGGATCTCAGGCGTCTTCAAATTCACAAGTGTTTCAGGTCAGTCTCTGGGATGACGTGGTGCATTGCCAGTGTTACAAATTGGCAGGTTACGCTGTTGCGTGTTTCGTTCGTTATTTCCGGAACAGAATGTTGGAATTCATCGTTGGTTCACATGATCTGGAACACGTCTAAAAATGTGATTTTAATGGAAAATGATATTACCCTCAGCAGATTCGTTTATTTTGCTGTCAAAGCCTGTTTTTTACTTTATTATAACGGCTGTCTTCTGGGTTATCGTTATGAAAATTTAACTCGTGAAAATTACCTGAACGTTTCTTCGTTTAATTAAAAAATAAAAAAAATAATTGTCACTTTTCTTGTGCATCGACGATACGTAGGAGATTCATAAGCCTTTTCTCTCTCTCTCTCTCTCTCTCTCCTACGTCTCTCTCCTAGACGGCACTTAAATTCAGATCTAGCTAGGTAACTGGGATGATATCATCCACGTCTGGAGGAGAACTCTAGCGGCCGGCTGCACTGATCGGTAGTTTTCTGTCGTTCCGATCAACACCAGGCGAATGCAGGAGCAGTACCTTAACAAACGGGTCACAGACCGCGCGCGATCTTTTCTTCCTCTTCCTTGTCCTATCCTCTCCCCTTAGGCATACACATTTACTCTTCTGTGCACTTCACTAACACACATGTCTGGAGACAAATCGGGAGCTGAGAGCTTGTCGCAGCTGGGGTAGTGCAGGATTGCCTGTTTTGTTGCGAGCTCTTTCCCTACCACTACTACGGAATTTCTCCAAATAAGCTCTCCAATGAAACGAAATTCCCCAACTTTGAAACGAAAAATATTCTCAAAATTAAGAACCAACGACATGAGCTGTCCCTGACGATTCCATTGGCTCTCCCTTAAATTAAAATACTTCAATTCAACCAATCATCGTGCTATGAGCTGCTCGAACTCCTAAACTACCTTCTTTTTCTCATGTTTTTTTTCTATACCTGTCACTTATTTTCCCTCTTTTTGATACATAAAAATGAGACAGAATAATGTCCATTGTTTTTGTTTTTTTTCTTTCATAATAATTGAGAGATTAATGAATTTCTATCTCGACTCCAGGTGACAATAATTTCTCCAATAAATCCGCAAACATTTCCCGTCCATTTATGTTCCCCATTATTTCTCCACAACGAAACAAAATTCCCATTTTGGGGACAAAATCCCCCAATCTGGCAACCCTGGGGTGGTGTTCGGCTGGGGGAAAAGCAAGGGGAAGGAAGCCCCACCTGTAAGTTGGCGCCGATCACTTCCCAGGATAAAACACGCACTACACTCAATGCACATTAGATAAGGCTAGAACATTTCAAGCAATTACCTGTCCCTTCCATCGTATTTCCGTTTTAATCCTATCATTGCTCTAACATCATTCCCTCGCAATAACCCTAGTTGAAGGTACAACACAAGAAAGCACTATCAGGGAGGTAACAAGACGTTACCCCCTTCACACTTTTCTGATACGAAGTTGCTCGGCCAATCAACTGAAGAGCCTCACGGCTGAACGTTGTACTGTCTGTAAATGTAAAATAAAATTAATAAAAAAACACTCAATGCCGTGTTAACACACGAAGGGCCCCCAATGTTCAACGGCCCCCGACAGTTAAAAAAATATAAATTTTTCAAAAAATAAAATAAAATCCGTACAAAAAGTGATGTACGATTAAACTATACGCAAAAAAGGGACGTAAGGGAGTGGTGTCGCGCATCATTGAATAATATTTATCATAAGGAATGTTGCAGGTTGTTGCGAGAATGTCATTCAGTAATGAGAAATTTATATTTTTTTTCACAAAACATGCCTTTAAATATTTCAAAATTTTGATTAAATTTGAGTATTTAATTATTTTGAATGATTTAAATTCATCATGTGCATGAAGTTTTGAACAATGAATAATGTGAAATAGAAACACTAAGAAATACTTTCAAAGATTAAAAAGAAATACAATGTAAATCGACAGGATTTTTCATTATATTTCAGCACCGAAATTAGGTCGGTGAAAGTAAGAATAGGGGGTCTCCAAATTAACCTAGGCCCAAGGGCCCCCAATGCTGTTAAAATGGCCCTGACTACACTTACGAGACTAATAAGCTTAGCAGAAGTCCGGAATCAACGCTCACTCACTGTCTCCCTGCAATGCAGGTCAATGTCCTTCTGACGCATGACATCGCACTCTCTGCGAAGCCGGAGTCTGACCGAAAGTAAGACAGCCCAACGAGGATGGAGGATCAGCCCTCTGGCCCTCAGGTCGGGCCCTGGGGAGAGTCTCGGCACGATAAGAGAGCACGTGCGGTTCCTAGCGAGATGTTGGAGGGACGTTTTCCTCATCCGCCTGGGGCTGTTCGGAGGCTACTGCGGATACAGCCCGACCTTACAACTGTCCTCCAATCAGCGGGTCTCTGCTCTTACACGCAACACTCGCCGTGCTGGATACTCGGATTGACATGAAATTTTACCAGCTTGATCAGCATCTTTCAAATTTTTACGTGCTATGAAGAGTTACAAGTAGTGTTTTTTGTAAAAATTTGTATGTAGAGGTTTTGAAACGTGCTGAACAAGCTCGTAAAATTCCATGTCAATCCGAGAGTCCAGCACGGTGAGTGTTGCGTGTTAGCGATTGTTGAACACTCCATCGTCAGGACACAAACCTACAACCTCCCGATCCACGAAGCTCTGATAGCGGGCTCGCCAATGTTTTCCTCCACCTCCTGCGTCCAGCAGGAGCAGCAATGCGCAGAAAAACCCTTCACTGTTATCGGAAAGAATTACAGAGAGCACTGCATGTCTCTCTGATACGACGTCGTCGATAACGAAATTTACGATTGTTTCAGGAATGAATGTTTTCATTCGCCTGTGTTTCATTCACTTGATTACATTGCTTGACGTTCTATTGTTCTGTAAGCATGTTTGAAAATACGAACACTTACAAAACATTCCCTTAACTTTGTTGCTCCCATCGCTTAATTTTCACAAACAACGCCTCCGAAAAATATAATTAATATTTTGCATGATGTTTACATTTTAAACATTCCCACAATGTACTTTTGCGACATTTTGTTAGAAGCATTATTTATTCTTCCCTATTTTCGGGGACTCCTTTTTGAAGTCTTGGTATCACATGCCTGGCTACATCAGCCGTGTCATAAGCAGTGAAGCACTGCGGAAGAGAATTCAGTCGATTTGCGGAGTGTGGGAACAAACGGAATAACAAAATGAAGAGACAATTAAGTCTCTACGGACACAAAAAATGTACATCACGAATTATATAAATATCAATCTAGAAAAATTGTGAATAAATATATGACTGCAACTACTACTTAGAGATATTTATAGACACAGTTGTTATTCCTTGATTGATTAACGATTCCGGGCGCTTCAACTACTAAGATCATTAATACCGCAAGTGTAAAGCATGTTTTGCTGGGGGAAGTTGGCTGTGATATCCCGGTGAATGGCGAGATTCGGCGCCGGCCTACCGTCGGCTTATTTTTTTCTCTCAATTAGGTGTCTCCCACCAGCGGGGCACAGCCCAAGCCAGGACAAGCTCTAAGAAGCTCCCGATCGGTCTCCCGACAAGTGTGGTATTGTAATGTACGTTAGCGTAAGCGTGTGTGTAAGGGGAGAGGATAGGACAAGGAAGAGGCAGGAAAGATCGCGCGCGGTCCGTGGCCCGTTTATTAGGGTACTGCTCCGGCATTCGCCTGGTGTTGATCGGAGAAACCACGGAAAACAACCGATCAGAGCAGCCAACCGCTAGAATTCTCCTCCAGTCAGCGACTGAACGCGACCTAGCTACTGTCGAAAATCCTGCCACCATCAGGACCCGAACCTAAGACCTCCCGCTCAGTGACAGTGCAGCAGTGACATTAGTTGATGCCCTGAGCCACCTCCCCCGGTGATTGTTATTATTATTATTATTATTGATTATATTATCATCAGTTTTTATTATATTATTATTTTTTTCTTAATAACATTAAGGTTTTATCGCATATATAAAAGACCTCTGGCCCAACAATACCTGTCAGGAGTGGGTCAATAAACAAGATTCCAGAGCCTGGACTCGAAACAAAGAAACAACCCTGTTATTTACCTTATTGGCTCCGACGGGGGTTGACCGCCTTCTGGCCCAGGGCTGTGGTGCGGTGGGGGGCCGGGGGGGGGGGCTGTGCAAGTTGCGGCTCCGCGCCGGGGCACGTGACGCTGTTGGGAAGCGAGTTAAGGACGATGTGCGCCAAGAGCGTAATAAACTTAATAAACTGCAATGAACGTGAAACGCGAACCACGAAGGACGTGAGAAGCTATCATAACGGGAGCTGGCTGCAGCCGCCCGCCCGGCGACAGCGGCTCAGACCCCGCACCTCGCCGCCCACACATACACACAAACACAACGCAAAGACACACAAAACACACACACCACACCACACATACGCTCACGCAAACACATACACGCAAACATACACCGGCAAACATACACACACGCAAACACTCGCACGCAAACACACACAAAAACACACACAGAAAAACACACACACGCAAACACAAACAAAACCACACATACGCAAACACACACACACACACGCAAACACACACACACACGCAAACACACACACACACACACGCAAACACACACACACACGCAAACACAAACGCAAACACACACACACACACACACACCACACACGCAAACACACACCACGCCACACATACACACGCAAACACAAAAGCAAACACACACACGCAAACACAAACAAAACCACACACACGCAAACACACTCACACATGCAAACATAAACGCAAACACACACCACATCACACATACACACACGCAAACACAAACGCAAACACTCACAAAAACACAAACACGCAAACATACACAGGCAAACACACACACGCAAACACACCACACACGCAAACACACACACCACACCACACATACACACACACACGCAAACACAAAAGCAAACACACACACGCAAACACACACGCTCACATACACATGAGCCTTTCCGTTTGTGGAGCAACAGCTTGGCTAAATGCATTCACGTACGAATCTATATTACTAATTTCATACTGAAACAAAACTATGCAGCCTTCCACCATGACTATGGTTTCGTTAGATACCAGGATCTCGTGAAAAACAACAACAATGAAGCGTTTCGATTTTCATTGAAAAATACAAAAGATTTGTTGTGGTATTCCATGTTGTTCTCCCACTGCGTGAACCGACTGGACACTCGAACTCAGTGAGTCACTACTTGCTACACAGCTAACGTCATGAGACTGCAAGGCTCCAAGGAAAGGGCCACACGCCCATTACATATTGCTATTTACATGTTGCGTTATGGGTCAGCAAAGTTTTTTTATTCTTGTAGGTACAGAACTATTGTAATACTTAGTTCTATATACTGTGTTATTGCATTTTTTCGTGACATGTTTTGTAAAGATATTTAATTAAGCGTATTGTTATGCAGAGTATTTTATTTGTTATTGTTGGGCAGCGTACGTGTTACTTTTTGGGAAACCATTTTCTGTGGATTTTGTTCAGCAGGAGTTTTGCAGCTAAAGGCCATTGGTTAAATATCTCATTCGTCATTTGAAGCGATTACTCAAGGCAGAGTATTTCGCTGCCATTCACATGTTCAACGTTTTTGAGACCGATTCGAAATTTCGAGAGAAGCGTGCAGGATCAATGCAATGTTGTGACTGTTTGCCTTTTTTTGAGAACTTTATACACTTCAGCTATTAGCAATCGGACTACAAAACTATACTGCTCTTGGAAAACTGTTTTCGCATCGTTACAAGTCAACATCACGTTTCTGAAAACCTATTTATTATCGGTCTTAAAACCTCTTAAAAATTTGATGCTGTGCCAACTCATTCTTTATGATATCTCTAATACAAAAAGGGAAACAAACAATGTTTTAAACAGAGGCTTGCAAGGGCCTGCAAAAATGGAGAAACTACTTTCAGAATGCGAAGCAACAGTAACCGATTAGAATTTAGAAAATGTCATTGACGCCAATTAAAGAAAATAGTAGATCACAATTTCTACTAAAACTGCTATTATAAATATGTTGATGGTGAAATCTAAAATATATTTTGGTACATTTGAGATATATTTTGGTACATGTAAAAATAATCATCAAATTAAATTTACTCACATTCTTATTTTCTTTCCGAGAAAATGGATGTGTGTGGCTGCATATTCTTCGGAACTCAATTTGTCCAACAAAAGACGTATATCATCGAAATCACCGAGACAAACCAGCACAACCAATTAACTCTTGTAACGATCCGCACAGAATGGACATCTGCACGTCGTATGTTTCACAATGAAGAACAATGTTTTATACCTCTTTTGTTTTCTTTGTTTTACATCTCTAAACCTTCAAATGTTTTCTTGAACTGCTACTTGAATTATTCTAAGTGACAGATCCTTTTAATCTAACACATCAAAAGACACGTCTTGCTTAAATATTTAGGAAATGATATTCTCATCGTTCTGAGTTTGAATCTTTTATGAAATAAATAAATTATTACCGGTGAACTTGCAACATCTGGTGTCAGTAAGGACACAATGCACGGTCTGACGAGTACTGTGGTTCTCCAGAGATAAACTGCCCTGACGAGAATGTACTATGTAAAATGGAAGAATCTTTCTTATACACGATCTTTAAGATCTATACGATCGTACTATACGATCTTCAAATAACTGTTTACTCTGAATTTTCAAAAGTTGCAAAGGTTTACTTTTTTTGGCTCCCTCGTATTGTTGAAGAGATTATTATTAAAATATAATTTTCTCCACAATAAGTTTTTAACTAATATCAAGAACCTTGTTTTGGAAATGTAAGTAGTTTTCGCAAAATTCTGAGTGAAATTGACATTTTGATGTATTGGCCTCATGGCCGTATATTTTAAAAATATCTCTCATATCCTTAGTATTTACAATACTTTAATTTTTCTACATTACTGCATTTCTGTGTACAAGTACTTCAAATGATTTCAAATGAACTTTCTTGAAAATTCAATTTTAAAACCGTTCTGTGAAAATGTATTCAAAATTGTACTTTTTTCTCTTAAATTAACCAATGCCTTTCAAATTTTCAATGCTTATACGCAGTAACAGGTTTTACTCGTCTTCAGTACTTCTAAAGACATATTTCAATTATACAATTAGGAAACCACCTTTATTTCCAAAGTATAAATATTACATGAAAGTAAATAAACCATTCTGTTAATTGATATGAGCTGTCAATATTATGTTTTATTACATTCTTTTGTGGAGTGAGTTAGGTTTGAGAAAATTACTTTAATGCTCATTTAACATTGCATTTTTTTGAAAATGACTGGTGTGAAATTTGGTTGTAAATAAAACACATAAATTTCATAAATACATGAAAAGACCAGTTTGGTTATGTTATCAGTTTTATCAATTATAATTTCATTCCATCCTCGTAACACGTTTATAAATGCAGTCGAGTGATTCACCTTCGTGAGTCAGGGGCTTGGGGCAGGCGATTCATGTTTGTGGACACTAAGAATGGGGGCCCCAGACCACCGAGAGGGATGGATGTTTCCAACTGTGCGTAAGGCATTCCGAGACCTGCGCGTATTACTTCTGTACCATAAGTAGAGATGGGAGATTTGAGTACTTGTTGAAAATCCGAAATGTTACCAACTGCTGAAAAAAATAGCAAGTGTATGTTTAGCAGTCGGTGCAGTAAATTTCTAAAGATTTTCAATCTCCGATTAAATGTAAAATCGATCGGAAAATGCGAAATCAAGTACAAAGTGCGAAATGCCTGTGAATACGCGAAATGATTGCTAAATTGCATCTTATGGTTTCCTTCGTGTTCGCTCTCTAACTAGGAATGAGGCGTAGACAACAACACATCAATGGTTGAAAACTTAATTTGAGTGGCCTTGTTTATTAATTATTATTAATTATTTATTAAGGGTTAACTGACTAAAAAATAATAAAAACAATTTTAAAAAACTTATCCTGAAAGCCTGAGCGCTCAGGGTCATCTTAAGGGGTCTCAGCTTCCTCAGCTCGCTCTACGGAAAACGCCACGGGAAGAAGAAGAAGAATATGAAGAAGATGATGATGAAGAAGAAGATATATATATTTGTGACAATTATTCTACCATAAATTAATTTACGAAAACCATCTTGCAAAAATTAGTTAATTTTTTTCTCTTTTCGATTTCATCTATTTAGAAGACAGAAATTTCACAGCAATAAATACGACGAATAAAAGAAAGGATACACCAGACCAAATGAGCAATCCCAATTTCATTAACTTATATTGATGTAGTTTTAAAATGAATTCATATGTTTTTACAGGATCTACATTTTCATTCACTGTAAAAGTTAAAATAGAAACAATAATTCGAAACGACTTACCCATCAACATTAACCTACATTAAGAGGAAGTATTTAAGACACGGGAAAACATATTTTGTATGTTTTTAATATATTTAGATTTGAGAATAAACACGGTCCCTAATTTTGCGAAGAAGCGTGGAGTGGATTCAACAAAGTTCGTTAGTTCACTTTTCGCCTTTTCACTTGTTCTTCAAACTGCATCTGAAACTTCGCACCGGAGCTAGTTCCCGCGAGAACTATGTTCTGGCAGGTCCAACTACTTCGCCTCCGCCCAGCAGCGCGCCATGAAAATACATGGACGGAAATACTTCTTGGGAAGGGCGCGAGAAAGAACGACATGCGGGAAGAGGGAGAGAGATGATGGGAAGGGAGGGAGGGGAAGAGAGAGAGAGAGATGGGGGAAGTATTTTGAAATACATGAAATCCAATACTTTACGCACGACAGCCGAGGTTTTAAATCGCCGACCTGGCATTTGTCTGGAGCGAAATTCCGCTATCGAGCCCTTGGCGCGGTTGGAAGGCCGCCAGCAGCGGCCGGCTCTCTCTGTGGCGGAGCGGGCGGGACAGAGCGGGGCGTGGAGGAGCGGGGCGTAGAGGAGCGGGGCGTGGAGGAGCGGGGCGTGGAGGAGCGGGGCGTGGAGGAGCGGGGCGTGGAAGAGCGGGGCGTGGAGGAGCGGGGCGTGGAGGAGCGGGGCGTGGAAGAGCGGGGCGTGGAGGAGCGGGGCGTGGAGGAGCGGGGCGTGGAAGAGCGGGGCGTGGAGGAGCGGGGCGTGGAGGAGCGGGGCGTGGAGGAGCGGGGCGTGGAGGAGCGGGGCGTGGAGGAGCGGGGCGTGGAGGAGCGGGGCGTGGAGGAGCGGGGCGTGGAGGAGCGGGGCGTGGAGGAGCGGGGCGTGGAGGAGCGGGGCGTGGAGGAGCGGGGCGTGGAGGAGCGGGGCGAGGAGGAGCGGGGCGTGGAGGAGCGGGGCGTGGAAGAGCGGGGCGTCGATGAGCGGGGCGTGGAGGAGTGGGGCGTCGATGAGCGGGGCGTCGATGAGCGGGGCGTCGATGAGCGGGGCGTGGAGGAGCGGGCGTGGAGGAGCGGGGCGTGGAGAAGCGGGGCGTGGAGGAGCGGGGCGTGGAGGAGCGGGGCGTGGAGGAGCGGGGCGTGGAGGAGCGGGGCGTGGAGGAGCGGGGCGTGGAGGAGCGGGGCGTGGAGGAGCGGGGCGTGGAGGAGCGGGGCGTGGAGAAGGCGGGGCGTGGAAGAGCGGGGAGAGGCGGGGCGAGATGAGTTGGGGAGAGGTTGGAGTGGGGAAAGGTGGGGTGAATCGCAATGAGGCAGGGAGGGAAGGCGGGATAGAACGGGATGGGGAGGGGCGAGGCCGAGGGTTGAGGAGGAGCAGGGCGGGGAGAGGTGGGGTGAATCGCTGTGAGGCGGGGCAAGGTGAGGTGGGCTGAGAGTGGGTAGCGCAGAGGGAGAGGGGCTGGGCGGGAGGGAACGGGATGGGATGAATCCCTGAGAGGCGTGCCGGGGCGTGGCGGGACGAGGCAGGCCACGGAGTAGCGTGGCAGGGAGCGGTGCGAGGAAAGCGAGCGAGGCGGGGAGGAGTGGGGCAGGACGAAGGTGGGGCGTGGCGGGGCGGGACGAAGGGGGCGAGGCGGGGCAAGATGGGGCGGATCGGTGCGGGGCGAGGCATGCCGTAGCGAGGTGGAGCGGGAGGGGCGGGGCGGGGCGGGGCAGGGCGGGAGGGGGGCTCGTCTTCCGTGCTCGCGTCAGTCAGCTGCGGCGAAATTAGAAATATGCGTCGGCGGAGGATTCGGAGGTTCTTCCTCCTCGGAGGCGAAAGCCTGCACTTCCTGCCCGAGTCGCCGCTTCGCGAAAAACGGGCAGTAAGGGCGTTGGCACTGCCTTCCTGGGCTGCATCCTTGACAAAATCCACTTATCTCTGTAGGCCATTCCATTATTGCTCTCTTATCATTTCTCATCTCTTTTTTACTACTATTCGTTCGATTATCACGCACGTTCATCTAACCATCTATGTTCTAGGATTCGCCTCAGGTGTGGAGAAACAGGAGTTTCCGGGGGAGGGGGAGAATCCGACGATGCAACCGAGCTCTGAAAACTATTTTAAATAAATTCACAAACAGTCAAATTTAATAAAAATACTGTGCGTGAGTGTGTGCAATATATAAGGGAAGAGGAAGGGCTAGAGATGAAGAAGGAAAGATTGCACGCCGCGACCCATCTTTAGAGTACCTACTTCCGCAG
Organism: Acheta domesticus; assembly: GCA_031308135.1. NCBI lineage: Eukaryota > Metazoa > Arthropoda > Insecta > Orthoptera > Gryllidae > Acheta > Acheta domesticus. Next base: position 178,198,190 of record JAHLJT010002406.1, read on the forward strand.
CATTCGTCTGGTATTGTTAGGAAAAAACACGGAACAAACAATAAGAGCAGTGAGTCGCCAGAATTCTCTATCAGACATTGGTTGAATACGATCCAGCTCTCTAGCTAATGCTAGTGCGGACTCGGCAGAGACGCTGTCTGGGAGGTGCTGGGATTTGAGCCCGGCCGGTGACGGATTTCCGACCCTTGCTAGATAACTAGGTCAAATTCCGCCGCTGTCTGGGGAAGAATTCCTGCTGTCGGCTGCTGATTTGATGCATTTTCTGTGGTTTCTGGGCTCAATACCAGGCAAATGCCGGGCCAATACCTTAAAAAACGGGGCAACGGACGGCGCGCGATCGTTCTTTTCTCTTACTTGTCTTGTACTGTCCCCTTACACACACGCGCGCGTGCATACATGCACTACACCAACACACATGGTGGAGGACCATTCGAGAGCTTCTCCGGCTAGTGCGGTGCCCCACTGTGTATGTGAGTGAGAGAGAGAGAGAGAGAGAGAGAGCGAGAGAGAGATGAGAGAGAGAAGCAAGGGCACCCAGAGAGGAAGGCAGCTGGGGCAATGTGCTCCAGACCCCGACTTAATTAGGGTCCTTCTTTACTTTCATTCAAAAGATTTATAGAATGTATTTATTTCGAATTCAAATAAAACGTTATAAGTTATTTCTGTTGCAGAGAGTGATGAAATCTGCTTTTCAATTTACTGTCCAGGTCCCTTGTTTTCTCTAGGCGTCTCTGTAAATAACTAGAGAAGGAAATCCCCCACAACAGCAGATGACGTGCCCGGAAACATTAATTAATCAATTAATCCTTGTGGAGGGAATAATGTTACTGCTGAGTATCGCAATCACCTATTGCAACCAGGGTTACGGTGGCTTAGGCGGTGCAACGGTTAGCGAATAAGAGTGTTGTATCCAAGTTCGCGGTTTCAAATTCGATCCCGCGAAGGACTTAAAAGAAACCTCCGAGATACATTCTAGTCGCCTGTTTCGTCATCGGAGTGATACTTCTTTCGCTGCTAGATGGCGAAAGGAGCATAGCGAAATTTGCATGATCACATGGGACAGAGTCTGATTGCCTGAGCCTCATCAGTTAAAGTACAATGCAATTGCATTAGTAACATTTCAAATCAAACAACGGATACCATTGTCGACATACTGTATAAGTAGAAAATATCTCAGTACGAACTCTCAACAGTATTGAAACATATCTACAGATGTACGGTAATTCACATTATAACTCAATCTTGGATATTACATATATCTGCCTGACATCTGTGGATACCTGGATGCCTAACGACCAGAAATAAATGTCAAATGTATAAATCCCTGTAACTCCGTTTTAAGCAGTTTTACACCGTATGTTCATTGTCAAAAAGTAATAATTTTCGACACTCTACCTGCCCTAGAAAGTTGTTACTTTTATTCTGAGAGGCCCTAATAATTCATATTTCTACGTCTCCTTTCCGGCAACCAAAGTTAGTTCGTGTTAGGCCGAATTCGTGTTAAGCGAGAACCTGCTAACGAGGTTTCGGTATATTCGAAATAAACTTTTGAATGCTACAGATTGCAACTGAAACATGAGATAATTGCGAAAACAATTTGTTTTTCAACTAAAATATTTCATCATCACCACCGGGGGTCTCACAGCTGTCGCCACTTCCCGCACATCAGATGCCACACACCTCGGTCTCATCTTGGTGATTACTCCTCCTCGACACCTCTTGCGCGAATGACTTCTTGCACTTCTACCAACCATTATGTTCCAGGTCTTCCTCCTCTATTTCTATAGCTAGAGAGCGGCGATGGTGTAACAATTAGCGTATCGGACTTTTATACCAAAGTTAACGGGTTCAAACCCAATTGAAGACATGGACTTTAAGGGGCGAAAAACGTACGCCTTCCTTCGGAGGGAAGTAAAGCCGGCTGTCCCATGTGAATAGATTTACTGCAAGTAAAAGACCCTCAGACCTAAATGACGCCTCTGAGCAAAATTCAAAATCGCCTCTTTCGTCGCCCAGGGAATACCTTCTTTCTCCGCTAGTTGGCGAAATTTGCGTGGTCAGACGGAAGAGCAGGCCTCATGGCCCGAGTCTCGCCACGTAAAATAAGGCATCAATTCAATTCAATTCTACTCTATTTCTTCCTGCAGGTTGATAAAGCACAGACCATTTTGGACATATTTTTCTCCCACTGATAAAATGTCGCCGAGCCAAGAACGCTGCCTTTCTTGAATTGTGTTAACTATATCGTGCGCCATTGACTCGTTCCCCTTGCTTCATTGCGTACATGGTCTCGGCGGGATCTTGTAGATCTATTGAGATTATCTATTTCGGCTTCGTTCAGTTTTTCTTTATTCTTTCCACTTCTCTCTACCGTCTCCAAATTCCCCTTCCATATGTTGATATGGGCTCCACAATAAATTATAGAGAACCAGGTTAACCTTCCATCTAATTTTAGAGGACCAAAGTAGAGAGTTTTATCTTGAAATTGCCGCCCTTTTTTCACCGTTTCAAACATATGTTGTATTGTTCGCTAAAACGTTTATGCAATCAATTATAAATATTATGCGGACGAAATAAACAGCTTTTCAAAGTTGGTCCAGACATTATATTTGATTCCTTTAAATGATCATATTCAGAATGAATATGTTTTAATTTACGAGTCATGACAGTTCCACATGGACTGACGACAAAAGTACTAAATTTGTTAAAAACAAAACCACGTAAAATATTGATATATTCTACACAGCAAATAAAAAATAAAATCCAAAGAGGACAATAGGTTGGTGGTAGTTTGAACCGAGCGAATCGCAAGACATGTGACCCCTCGACTGAATAGCCATCGTTCAGTCGGCAACGTTTGCTCCTTCGGATTGATTGATTGATTGTTAAGGCACGTCAACTACTGAGGTCATTAGTCCCATAAGCGTATTGCATGTTTTAATCAGGAGGGGCGGTGACCTTCCCCCGCTGGATGGCGAGATCCGCCGCCAACCTACCGCCAATTAGCGGGGTTTTCCCCAAGCAGGTATCTCCCACCAGGGGGCACCGCCCCAGCCGGGACAAGCTCTAAGCCCCCGACCGCTCTCCCGGCAGGTATGGTAATGTAGTGCATGTTTGTGTGTGTGTAAGGGATGATGATGGGACAACGAAGAAGAAGGAAAGATCGCGCTGCTCCGGCATTCTTCTGGTGTCGATCGGAGAAACCTCCGAAAACTGCCAATCAGAGCAGCCGGCCGTTGAAATTCTCCCCCAGAACACGACTGAATTCGACCTAGCTGACAAGCGAGTGTCGAATATCCTCCCGCCGTCGAGACTCGAAGCTAGGACCTCCCGGCACTGCAATGACATCAATTGATGCAGTCGATGCATCCCGGCACATCGCTGCACCAGCCCGATGGGGCCGATGGCCACAAAAAAACAGCGCTGGAGTGTCGCTGTTTGCGCCGGCAGCAGCGCCCGGCAGAAAGAAGCCGCGTGACGAAGATGAGAAGGCCATTTGCCGCGCTGGCGACGGGCGCGGGCGAACTGCGCGATGAAGCCCCAAACAGAGCCCTGGAACTGCATTTCTCATGAGGATCGTGCCTTCTCACACAAAGGCAGTCGATGAGACAACCGGAGATAAAAGTCCGCCCAAGACAACTTACTCTGCGCAATGAAATTCTTTCACATTACGCCTCTGTGACGCGTGAGTGGAGGTAAGTGCCGGTCAACGTACTTTCAACGACTTCATTATACGAATTCGTGATGTTACTAGTAAATATAAAATTCTGCGTAACGTCCGTGCACACATGACAACAATTGTGTACCTTGTAATTTTATTTTGTCTGAAAACATGAATGATTGTACTAATAATTGTCAACTTAATCTAACAATATAAATAATCCCCTGAAGAAAATAATCCCAAATTCGGCCATCGTCGTGCCTTCTCACACAAGACTGCCAAAGAGACGAGCAAAGATGATGTCTCACAAAGCTAACTTACTCTACGCAGTGAAATCCTATCACATTACGCGAATGTGACCGTGGTGGTAATAGATAGTGAACGAATTTTCGAATTGACGATCGCATTCCTTTAAGTGACTTTGTGATTCTCCTAGTCATCAGCAAACTTTGCTCTGTATGGTATACGCTTGCTCACACGGAAACTATCGCACAGCGACTTTATTTTCATTTTACTCACAAAAGACATGACTGATCGATGAATCATATTCTCCACAAAAAAAATTGAAAATGAAATAACAAAATACTACCTAGAACCAGCCATTATTGATTGGTTAGATTGCGGGCACGCCATCTGCAAAGGCCATTGGATTTGTATGTGGCCAACAATTCAGTTCGAATACCTTCCAGAATGTGGATATTTATTTACAAAGGTTCTCACAACTTGCTACGAATTTATGACCTACAACAAGAATGGTATCTTCTGAAGGAGTCTGCTCCATAGTTCTACATTAAATAAGTTGGAAATGTGTTGAGAGTCATTTCCAAATCAGGAATGCAATCGCATTGAGATGAGCACTCCAAGTAAGGTTAAAACGGACAACAGAAGAACTCACAGCATTCTTTTAAATTTACAGCAACATTGTTCTGAAAACACACACATTAAACGATACCAAGAAACAAAGCAATCAAGGAATATAAGCGGTTGTTTTCTACTTATAGCGAGTTCCTCTCATGTCATGAACAGAAAAAAAATTCAAGGACGACAACATAGAACGAGGGAATAATGTTGAATCGAGAATGTTGTAAGAACGTATCATGTATCCATAAATTATTTTTATTGCCAACACCATATCTGGTTGGATAATATTGTAGTCAACGAGCGAGTATTTAGAGGGTCGTAAACGATACTCGAAAAAGTAAACAGCAGGAGGAACGAACAGAGATTCCTTGGAACAATCCCAAATTCAATTGGTGAAAAACATGCTACATTAAATCGCTTTGCAGCATTGAACGACAGAGGGATTACATTTTATTCTCAAAATAAATACTTAATAGATACGAGAACGGTCAATGGTGGACATATCGTGGACAATAATTCCTAACGTCAATATCGTGGACAATAATTCCTAAAATATCAGAACGATACTGATCATATTGTCTTCTCGAAACTGGAAACATACTGTAGACTTTAGTTATTATGAAAACACAAAACGTTGAAAACTCGACCAATTTGTTTTAAATGAATTAAAAAAAATATATTTGATTCATTTTGAAGAAATTATCTGGTTGATTTGGAAAAACATGACAATTTTGCAAATATCCTATCCTGTCTTTGACTTCTTCTTGGCCATTTTTAACACTACATAAAAAGACGATCAACAGACTCCATGAAAACGTTTAGGCAATATAATTCAGGTCGTAATGATAGCTCAAGTTTTTTATAGATGCACCAAACGAAGCGTTTTGAAGATGGCGGATATTATATTATTTCATTAGTTGTGAGGATTGAATGAGGTTTGTTGCAGCGGCAGGATAATAATAATAATAATAATAACAATAATAATAATAATAATAATAATAATAATAATAATAATAACTCCACCTAGGGAGTACACGACCTTGCAGTTGGTGGTGGAGCATGAGTACCCCCATGAGCCTTAAAGCTATGTCAGTGGTAGCCTAGCTACCGGTAGGGCCTCCCTTGCTGAATAGGTTGAAGGTGAGGGGTCAGACGAAGAAGTACTCCATTTTGAGGAGAGTGGGAAGTAAGTACAGAGGGAAGGGTCATGAACCTTTGGACTTCCTGTTGTCGGCCCATAGAGGGTACAGGAGAGAAACTGGGTTGGCACACCAGGCCACTGATTAGAGTGGAGGCCCGAACCTTGCCTTAGCCAGCGAAGGAGGCTGCCTTCAGCAGTCAGTGAAAATCCCGTGGGGTTTAGTAATGCCGACTGGCGATCGGAGGGACCCCTTGCTGGACTCTGCGGGGGGATGTCCCGAGGCCACTGTGGGTCGCAGTAACGGATGGCAGGAAACAACCCGAGGGTTAAGTGTGGTCTGTGAACTCGAACTTGCGTCCTGCGAATCTTCAATTCAAACCAATGAGCAAAATGGATAGAACAAGAAATGTAATGAACCTTAACGTGCCTTGTCCTACCAATGTCCCATACCTGCTCAGAAACCGAGCTAATGTCACCTTGTCGACGTCTGGCCATCCCACGGATGTTAGTCCCAGGGACCCAGAGCCGGCAGTAGCTCGAAGCCATCGTCAGAGATGGACCCGGGATGAATTAAAGGAGGTGATGTGGTGCTTTTACTATGCAAAAGCGAAAAATGGGGGCTCGGAAATAGAAGTTTTCAAGGTATGGAGACAGCGGAACCCAGATATGAGACCTACCCTAGACTCAAAGAAGCTTGCCAGTCAACGACGATACATACTCAGCAAGGGAAAATTCACAGCAGAACAACTTGCTGACATTGAGAGAAATGCGGAGTATGTACTTCGCTCGAACAACCCACATGACGAACATGTAGAACTTGAAAATGATGATCCCGTGGAAGGTTCATCTCTTTCCAGTGAATCACACGTCAGTGGTGAAAATTCATCTGGCAATGAATTACACGATAAGGACATAATGCGAAATATCCTTCGGCGCGAGATAGAAAGAGTTAGTCAACTTCCGTTTGAATCTCGCGAACCGTTGAGGAGAATATACGAAACTGCCAAAGCTAAAAGAGTGATAGAAACAGTGAATTCTGTCTTAAATGAGGTGGTGGAGACCCCAGGCAGAGATTTAGATACTACTGAAATCAATCACATCATATATGCAACTGGATATCTAGTATCTCAGATAATTTTGGGGCCAGCCAAGAATACCGACGGCCGACAGCAAAACAGAGTAAACAGCTCTGTACCCCCATGGATGAACAGAATTATGAAACGGATAGCCGACACTCGGCGCGAAATATCACTCTTAGTTGAGGCATCTTCTAAATCAATGCACACCTCTAAAGTTCAACGAAAAATATTCAATGTTGAACAAAAATACCAAATTGAAAATGACACCAGCAGGCTAATGGTAGTTGAAAAGCTAAAAGAGAAAATTCAAGCATGGGCTCAAAGAATTAGACGTTACAAACGTAGAATAGATTTCCGTGTACAGAACCGGTTGTTTGAAACAGACGCGAAGAGATTCTATCGCAATCTGACTCAAAAACCGAATGGCAAAGCTGTCACTCCTTCAAAAGAAGACGTCGAAGCGTTTTGGGCAGGAATCTGGGAGGAGAGCAGATCCTACAACAAAGACGCATCTTGGCTTCAATCTGAAGTTGATGCTGCCGATGAACTTGTAGAAACAGTGGAAGATGTTCACCAATTCTCGGAAGAGGACCTCTTCCAAGCAATTAAGAACATGGGAAACTGGAAGTCCCCCGGGATTGATAAGATCCAGATTTATTGGATTAAGAAATTAACAGCAATACATTCTCATCTAGCAAAGGCTGTTAATAAAATTTTAGAAAACCCAAAGGAAATCCCGGAATGGCTCACACGCGGCATCACGTATTTGCTACCCAAAGTGGGAGACAGCTCTTTGGCGAAGAACTACAGGCCAATTACTTGTCTGCCAGTACTGTACAAAGTTATAACTTCAGCCATAGCTGACAAAATGTACAGACATCTAGATAAGAATCATCTAATGCCAGCTGAACAAAAAGGATGTCGTAAAGGCTCTTATGGCTGTAAGGAAATCTTGCTACTCAATAAAGTCATCTTGAATGATGTAAAGAAACGCAAACGTAATTTGAGCATGGCTTGGATTGACTACCAAAAGGCCTTTGATAGTGTACCACACGATTGGATTTTGAAGACCCTGGAGATCTATCGATTTCATCCTAGACTTATTGAATTTTGCAAGGCTAGCATGAAGTCGTGGAGTACCAGGTTACTAATACAGAGCAGAATGGACGCAGTAGAAACCAGAAGTATTCAGATCAACAGGGGTATTTTTCAAGGAGATTCACTATCCCCTCTGCTGTTTTGCATCAGTTTGATCCCACTATCGAGACAACTGTCGCAAGCTGACTTTTGTTACAAGCTCCATGGTGATGAAAGGCCAGTATCACATTTGTTTTACATGGATGATCTGAAAGTGTTTGCTAAGAATGAAGCGATTCTCTCCCAAATGCTGTCAGTCGTAAATGACTTTAGCAATGACATCTGCATGACGTTTGGTCTTGACAAGTGTGCAAAAATCAGTTTAAAAAGAGGCAAACTGACAACGTCAGAGAGCATTGAAGTTGATATGCACACTGTGATACAAGATCTTGAGCGAGGTAAAACTTACAAATATCTGGGCATTGAAGAATGTGAGACCATCTCGAACAACACAATGAAAGAGAGAATTCGCAAGGAGTATTACAGAAGAGTGAGACTTGTCCTGCAGTCTGCTCTGAACTCCAGGAATAAAATATCTGCAATTGGTAGTCTGGCGGTGCCTGTAGTTGAGTACAGTTCCGGACTAGTGGACTGGACTGAGCAAGAAATTCGCACCATGGATCGAAAAAGCAGAAAACTGCTAACAATGCATCATGTCGCCCACCCTCGAGCTGATGTACATAGACTTTATGTGTCACGTAAGGAAGGAGGAAGAGGCCTCAGACAAATTGAAGCCTCCTGGCACAATGCAATAGTTGGAATGGGAAAATATGTAGTCAGTCATCAAGATGACCCTCTAATGAGGCAGGTTATGAAATCTGACCGAAAAATGGGAAACAGAGGCATTGTTAGTGTAGCAAAAAGCATTGCAAAGAAAACTATGCAAGACACGTCAAATAACACAGACACTGAACTTCTGGTACAACTAAATATATAATGTGAGACACAAAAAATGTTAAAGAAGTCGTGGAGGAACAAACCCCTCCATGGGCAATATCTAAAAAGAATGGACAAGGTGCAGATCAATAAGATCAATCATTTATGTGGCTTAAAAGGGGAAGAATGAAGCCAGAATCGGAAGCAGTTCTAGTAGCTGCTCAAGATCAGGCGTTGAGAACACGACATTATGATAAAACGGTTCTCAAAATTTCCCAAGATGACAAATGCCGAATTTGCCAGGAGCAAGTAGAAACCATTGATCATATTGTCTCAGCTTGTCCAATTCTAGCAATGACCGAATACTTAAAAAGACACGACAGGGTGTGTAGTTACCTCCACGGGCAGATCTGTACCGCCCTCGAAGTTCCAAACACATGCCCCAAGTGGTACGAACACTCACCAAAACCGGTGACATCGGTTGGATTGTGTACAATATGTACGACCAACAAATTCAAACGGATCGCACTATAGCAGGAAACAAACCAAATATTGTTATCCGGGATTTAGAGAAAAAAATCGTGTCTACTTGTGGATGTTGCTGTGCCTTGCGATAAAAATGTCGTTACCAAGGAGGCAGAGAAAACGTCTTAAGTACAAGAGTTTGGAAATCGAGATCAGCCGAATGTGGGGCGTAAAAACACAGGTCGTCCCGATAGTTATCGGAGCTCTGGGATTTGGTCCGCAAAATTTGAGTAAGAACTTGTCTAAACTCCCAAGTAATTCAAAAGACTGGGAAATGCAAGAAATCGCTTTATTTGGAACAGAACCTTAAGTAGCTGGTTGTAACCTGGAGTAGATTTTATATTCAGCCGACTCATAACATCTTTAGTCGTGATGTAGTGGAATAATAATAATAATAATAATAATAATAATAATGATGATAATATCATGACAGTAAAACACAACACACTCACCAATAAAAAACACTAAATGAATAATTTGTATATATTATTATCTAAACTCCCAGGTAATTCAAAGGACTGGGAAGTGCAAGAAATAGCTTTATTTGGAACAGCCCACATTTTGCGCAAAGTATTGTAGGGGCACCGATAGTCCCTAGATCTACTCCTTAGGTAGCTGGTTGCAACCTGGAGTAGATTTTATATTCAGCCGACTCACAACATCTTTAGTCGTGATGTAATGGAATAATAATAATAATAATAATAATAATAATAATAAGAAGAAGAAGAAGAAGAAGAAGAAGAAGAAGAAGAAAATTTCTCAGGAGCCAAAAGAAACGTCTACAGAAAAACTAGGAAAAGGAAACAAAATGAAAATACTGCCAGACAAAGACACTGTGCAAGAAATCTGGAGTGAAATACAGTCGACTGGAAGTCACTTTAATGTCAACAGATTGTGGCTGGAACAAAACAGAAGTGCTGCAACGCAGACCACAGAAGTGACAACTTCTCAAATCACTCAAGATATCCTACAGAAAGTTATACAGAGGAAGTTCGATTGGAAATGCCCGGGGTTAGATGGTGTGCATAGCTAATGGTAAAAAACATTCATCTGTCTCCACGGAAAGATCCTAAATTTCATCAACTACTACCTGATTTATACTACTACCCGAAACATTCAGCCGCATTATCTTTGCGAAGGTATTGCATTTGTAAAGCCCAAGAGCAGTAATACCGTTGATCCTGCAAAATATCGGCCCATCACATGTCTTTGTCCTTTTTATAAAATCATCACAAGTTGCTTAACGATGATTATCAAACATCACTGTACAGCGAATTCTATCCTGGCTGAAACTCAAAGAGGATGCAGCAAAAGGTTCCTTCGGATGTAAAGAACAACTTATCGATGACAGCGTCATCCTGTCGCAAGCATGTCAGAAGAGACGCAACTTGTTCAATTGTTTTTACTATAAAAAGGCCTATGACATAGTTCCGCATGACTGGCTGCTCTACATACTGTCACTGTACCGTATTAATCCAATGACAGTGAATTTCCTCAAATTTACCATGGGCAAATCGAAGACAACTATCCGTGTTGCGGCAAAGAGTGAAACAGCGATCACCAATAAAATAAGCGTAAGGCGTGACATTTTTCAAGCTGACAGTCTGAGCCCGCACTGGCTTTGTCTGGCCATCAACTCACTCTCAACACTTCTGAAAGACCTACAAACAGGATTCGAACTGAAAGACACTGAAAATATCCATATAACACACTTAGCCTACATGGATGACATCAAACTCAGGTACAATGCGTGGTTTAGAGATATAAATAAAAACCATTGAAGAATCAGATTCATTGATATGCACTTAGGGATTGATAAAATCAAGATTTCCGAAATATAGAAGAGTAAACTTGCCAATGAAGGTATATACGAGACTGTAAGTAAAGAGACAATATCCGCTCTGGAAGCCAATGAATAATACAAATATCTGGTTTACAACAGGGATGTATGATAGCACATCACAAACTGAAGGGAACGCTAAAAAACTGAACTCAAGAACCGACTCAAGGCAGTTTCAAGAAATTTCCTCAATTCTCGAAACCTCACGATTGCCATCAACACATACGCTCTTCCCATTATCACATTTTCGATGGGTATTCTAAAATGGCTCTCCATAGATCTAGAAGAAATGTGAAGACAGGTGACCGAGAAATGGAGAGACAAGTCCAAATGACGCGTGTTGGTTGCCACCACCCAAGAAGTGTGTGACATAGTGACGCTTGCATACATAAAAGACAGGATGTGCCTTTGTCTATGGAAGCCACAAATAGACAGACCATTAGGTTGAGCAGGAAGGGGGCGTGTCTAAGATGGTTTAGGCTGAGCCAGGAAGTAGAAAGAGCGCAGGTACCGCCAGGGGGCGGCCAGACACGTCACAGTGGTCGGTTGTATACGTCACAGACGTCGCCTACCTAGCTCTGAGGGAGGGAGGTCACGTGGGGCACCCACGTCACTTTCGGCACGGAGTTGGAGTAGATCACGTGATCGGTCGGTCATGTGACCGAATCTACATAAGGTGAGGTAAGGGCATATTAGCCAGGATACATTTGCGGCACGGAGCCGAATTGGTATCTTCATTAAGTGCTCACGCACTGCGCTCCAGGGCGAGCGGCCGGACTTGTCCGGGGGAGACGTCAGTCTCACATTTAGCGACGCGGTCAAGCGTTCGCTGTATCTTGCGGTCAAGCAAGGGCGGGTGGGGGACTCGCAAGGCAGTCGCGGGTGGCGGCTAAGATAAGCTATACTTAGGAGAGTTCCGTAAAGCACGGATAAGTGTAAATGAACTTGTGCAACATTGTATATATTTCTTTAGTTACAAAAAAACTTGTTTTGTTACGAATCCTTCGTGTCTGTGTCTGAGTAATTAAACGACGCCACAAGTGCTATTCAGAGGATGATACTGCCTTGCCGCGCAGAATGGGAGGGCATGGTATCGTTAAGTTGACAAACCACCACGCTAAACAGATAATAGCCATGAGAAAGTATTTTGCAGGGAAAGCGAATACTTCTCAACTCCATAAGGTGGTCGTGTAGGCAGATGACAATTATTCGCTCCTAAATCTAAAACAACAAAATATATCAATCCAAAGAAATGGATTCCTGGAAACAAAAAGCCTTCCACGGTGCAAATCCTACTGTAGTTGCCAATCCAAATGTCGACGGGGAAATGTGGTACAAATGGCTCATTGTAGGATATTGTTCCCTGAGAGTGAAGGCTTTATGGTGGCAATCCAAGATCAGGTTGTCCCAACGAAGAACTACCTTAAATACATAATTAAAGACCAAGATATACATACATATATATATATATATATATATATATATATATATATATATATCGCTAAGAAAAACAGACTCTTGCGGAACACTGATACACCATACTACCGAGATCATTCAGAAACGGTGCTTGAGAGCGAGTCCCATAATTTGTATTGGGACAGACAGAACAATCCAGCAAAATAGACCCGATGTTACGCTCTGGGATAAACGTGCCAGGAAAGTTCGGTTTATCGATTTTGCAGTTGTCAATACCAGCAATACGATGACGACATATCAGGAAAAAATCGATTAATATCCGAGAGCTATCATATGCAGTGAGAGAATAGTGGCATGCTGCAGACGTTAAAACTGTTCAATTGTCTTACCAGCAATCGGAGTCGTACCAAAACTTCTTAGCAGATCATTAGACGCCCTAGGTATGGAGAAGAGTATTATTGTTGCTCTTTAAAAATCACTCATCATCAGTACGTGTTCATTGGTCAGGAGGCTCGTAGGAGGGCATGTGGGATTCTGAAGCTTTTAAATTTAGCTGTAATTTCGTAATTCTAAGTTTGATATTTTATATTGTATTATATTAATTATAGAATATTGTAAAGGTTACCATGCGTCGATGTATTTGTGTGGTAGCTGTTTAAGGCCAATAATTTGTGGGAAAATGGAGTAATAATAGTTATAATTAATAATAAAAAATGTCTATTTCTGGCGATGTTCAACCTTTAAGGCCTGCTCTTCCGCATAACCATTGTAATATTTTTTCTACCCTTACATAATTACAATTCAGACGTTCGTGCGGATATAAAGATAAATGAAATTTGAAGTTACTTACGAAAATGCAGTGATCGAATTAACTATAGGAAATGTGCCGCACATAAGTGTGAATGTATTTTCATTGTCAATTTTTCTGGACTCTAAAGCAATGAGAGCCTTTGTATCTCCTTTACACTAACGAAATAAAAAAAATCAATGGTTTTACTTTCGGAAAATGTCAGAAAGTTTTCTCATACACTCAAATGCTTCAATTGGGAACAAATTGCAAAAAAAGGAGGGCGTAGTTTACATTTATATTTATGCAAATGCACATAATTCCATACACCAAGAGCGAGTAGTATCCGGAAGACAACGAGAGTATATAGAACGGCGAACTCTTCAAATTCCAACTACTCTCGCAAATTCCGAAAATACTTTCGATGCTCGGTTTCACTGACACGGAATTTTGATCACTATTTATTACAGCCACAAAGGAGCTTAATTTAGAATTAAGTTTCGTTTGGAAACGTCCGAAAGCCCTCTTTGACAAAGTGTCCTTTTAACCCAGCAGCAACTCGTCCCGACTTCCTTTTCCGTCACCGGTTACAAAGCCAAGCGGGCGGGGCGGGGCGGGGCGGGGCGGGGCGGGCTGCCTTGGCCACGGCTGGACGCTCCGCCGCCCAGGCTCCTCAAGCGCGCGGGCATGTGGAGTGGATATAAAGAGCGGAATGCGCAGCGCGTGAAGTGCGCACGGAAAGGGAGCGGGGGCGGTGGAGGGGAGGGGAACGGGGGAGGGGAGGGGAGCGGGGAGAAAGGTGTCCCGCGCCCCTGGGCGTTGAGGGACGGAGGACGGGGAGCGGCGCCGCGGGCAGTGAGAGGGTAAGGCGAGTGAGGGAGGGCAGGGCGGTGGGGGCGGCGGTTTAGGGGATAATTGATTGATTGGAGTCTCCGGCCGCGTCAACTGCTAAGGTCATTAGTCCCGCCAATGGGGTGCATGTTTTTATCGCGGGAAATGGCGTTGATCTTTTCCACGCTGGATGGCGGGATCCGGCGCCGACCTACCGTCGACTAGCGGGGTTTTTCACTCAACCAGGTATCTCCCACCAGCGGGGCACCGCCCCAGCCGGGACAAGCTCTCGACAAGTCTCCCGGCATGTGTGGTAGTGTAGTGCGTGTTAGTGTAAGTGTATGTAAGAGGAGAGGATAGCACAAGGAAGAGGAAGGAAAGATCACGCGCGATCCGTGGCCTGTTTGTTAGGGTACTGCTCCGAAATTTGCCTGGTGTTGATCGGAGAAACCACGAAAAACTACCGATCAGAGCACCCGGCCGCTAGGATTGTCCTCCAGACAGCGGCTGAACTCGACCTAGCTATATAGCCAGTGTCAAAAATCCTTCCTCAGCAGCAAATGCTGAGATAGCCCCTTCTTTTGCTTCTGGACATAAATGTACCTTCACTATGCGCACGTTTTGTTGAGCACTCCTTTTGCTTGTAGTGGTAGGAGAAGACCTGAAGGTGAGTTACTATTTTGTTAGCAATGCAGAAAAAAACGCATCTGCATTTCGTTTACCGTTGCAAGTATGATTTATATAATTCGGTAACGGAAATGTCTGGTTTTTCAAACGTTGCTATCTCGCGCTTTTTTAAATTTTATTATTATTTGGTTTGTTTTTTTAACAGTTATTCATATTTCAATTATCACATATATAGATAAAGTGTTGGGAAGGGATTGTGGAACTCAAGAAAACGTGCGCAGATAATCTTCTCCCCATACGTCACAAACAGTTTTTGTTGTTTTTTGACCAAATAATTTGTGGCGCCGATGGTGGCACGGTTAGCTTATCGGACTGTTATACCCAAGTTCGCGGGTTTGAACCCGATCGAAGCCGTGGGTTTTTAAGGGTTACAAAATCCTTCGTACGCCTTCCTTCGGAGGAGAAGTAAAGCCGGCTGTCCCATGTTAGTAGATTTACTGCATGTAAAAGATCCTCAAGCGTAAATGACGCCTCTGAGCTAAATTCGAAATCGCCTGTTTCGTCGCCCAAGGAATACCTTCTTTCTCCGCTAGTTGGTGAAAGGTGCATAGCGAAATTTGCGTGGTCAGACGGAAGAGCAGGCCTCATGGCCTGAGTCTCGCCACGTAAAATAAGGCAATTCAATTCAAATAAATTTAAAAATAATAACAAGTGCCTGTCCCGCCCCCGCGCCCGGACTGCAGACGGGATCCAGATTCTAGACGGGACGGGCTGCCCGACCGCGCAAGGCCGCCGCATGCAAATGCCCGCCCCGCGCACCTTTTACTCTTTGCAACGAAATCTGAGCTCCGTGGCGGTCACTTGCACGAACACGAGATTGTCAGGAACGTGTGTACGATAGAGAAGTCCACAGGTTCTTGAGAGAACTACTTTTGTCGCGCATTACCATTATCTTAGGAGTTAGTAATGGACACTCTAGGACAGCCGGAGTCTTAAAAGGGCTTGCAACAGTTTTTTTACGGCAGCAGAAAATTCCGAATGTTCGTCATATTCAAAAATTTCAGTGGACTTTTTAAAAAATAATTATCGTATGCTAAGACACATGAAACGAAAATAATTATTTTATTTCTTCGCTTTATTATTTCATACGAAGAGTATCAGTGGAACTTCTGGGAGTGGGAAAATCAGCTTAATAAATCATTTCATAATGAAGCTGACACGTGGAACAAACAAGCGAAAAAGAATTACATTTGTCAAACGACAACGTAGTATGTTACAACCAACCCACCTACATAAGGCTACATGTTACAACCAGCCTACATAAGGCTAAGAGAGAAACGTTGTTACTTTTCACCTCAAAATAAAACTTGGCGGATCCTTCCGTTGTTCTTTATCAAAAAAGAAACAGCAGCACTATCTCGGTATTGCATGTCCGGCTAATTTGCGTATCCGGGTCAGGCATAGCGAAGCAACTAGGACGAGGGAGTTATCAGAGCTTTTCAACTCCCAGTGCCTTTTCACAAATCCTAATTCAACCACGTATTTTCTAAACAGTGGAATCTCAATTAATATATTATGCAATATATTTTCTAGCTGTTCATCTCAAAGAGGCTCCTTCAGTCCACATTCCCATTGAAGGCTATTCCTCGACAGAAGCTCTGCCATCCAACCGCTGGAGTTAAACTCTGAGAGGCAAATGTCCATAAGAGCGAGTAACGGCACTTGAAAATGGGAATAGGAACAAAATACGGAAGCAACTCTTGTGCGCCGCTGACACTTCAGCTTTGACCATGGGATTCCACAAACTATTCATACAGCACCCTAACCCCACACTCAGTAATGGGATTCGCCTGGGAAATGGAACATCCCGATGGCCCTCTCTATCAGCTTATCGCAAGTGCTGCAAACATATTTATCGAAGCTGATCCTCATTGAAGATGACAATGACAAGAAAATGACCTTCACCGTAATTAGCATTTTAGAAAAAAGTCGCACAGCACACGCAGCATTGAAAGTTGGTACAAAGGAATCACCAGGAGTAGAGCAACCAGATGTAGAGTCAAAATATTGTTCGACAATTAAAAATGAAATAAAATCTTTATTACTATGAACATCATAATCGCATTGAAATATAGTGCAAATATTAGAAAGGTTGTACGAATCAGCATGGTTTAAAAATTCCTCCCGTGTCAACCAATCAGAGACGAATTATTTGCAAGGGTTTTAACACCAGTTTTATCGATTTCGCTACACATTACAATTTTCCAGATCATTCGTAATTATCAAAGTCATGGTGGTATTACTTTTATAACTTTTAGTACTGAACATTTCGTTCCGCGAAGCAAACAATTTGGAATGACTGTCTGTAAAGCTCACTTTTCGTCGCTCGTGTGCAATGGAACGTATTTTTACGAGGCAAATTCTTGAGGATAACTTTATGGCAAACCCAAAACGCATAACTTTTCACGTCACAGAACAGAGCAAACATTTTATCACTCCTTACGTCCTGCCAGAAAGTAGAGCTATGAAACTTATTCCTTACCATTGACGAGGCAACGTTTCCAGGACATTTCCGGAAACGATCGCTCGTAGACGAAATCTTGAACATGAGAGGAATTCAAAGAGACTACTAGAATGTTTATTATTCTCGTGAACTCCAAAAACCTGCACTTTCTTCATTTTAATTTTCTTCAAATCTTTATTTTCTATAAACCTGTTAGTAATAGAACTGTCGACTACATCAATTGACGTTCAACTCATGGAACTTTGAAATCGTAATGAGTGTAGAAATAATAATTACTTGTAAGTTGTAAGTTCAGAAAATGCGCGTGTCCATGGACGAGGGCGATAGGTTGATTGACAGATTCGTGATTCAGATTAGTGTTTCCGGGCGCGAAGGATACCGATAGACCGAACATAGAAATTCCGTCGTGTTCGGGAAGTCACTTTTGCCATGTGATGTACACAAATGTATTTGAGACTTCAATTTAATGACCATATTGTCCATGTGATATATAAATTTAATTGACTAGCATGAGAACTTACTAAATTTACGTTCGGGGGTTGTTATATATTTTGTTCTCTAATTGTTGATTGACGTTGAATGTGAATTGAGGAGAACGTTGTGCGGCATGTGCAGTGGAAGAAAAGAGACGTATTCGAAAATTTATTTTGGAACTTCATCAGATATTTGGGTCACGCTACGCCAGCTACTAAGCATTTCCACAGCTACTAAGAAAATCCAGGGAACGGTAAGCAAAATAATGTTGTTGTTGGTTTTTTTGTATTTGGAGAAATAGGAGAAGGTGTATCCTAGCGTGAAAGCATTATTACAGGGAACATGCTCCTAGGGAATATTTCACAAATGAATGAGACTATGTGGTCACAGTATTCGATGCAGAAAGCTTGCTTTAGAGTTAATGAAAATATTGTCAGCTCCTTCCGCTGATTGTAGTACCTCCGAGAAGATTCGAGAAATAATGTGCTCGATATGAGCCGTTCACCCCAATGGTCTCCTATTATTTTTACATTACAATTTAAAGCTAGTGGTGCTGTAGAAAGGCACATACTTTCCGCACTAGTTAGTTTTCTAATCTCTTTAGGCTACATTTCTTCACAACTGTTACATATCGGCGGCCTAAAGACATTTTTTCAGAGTTTTTTTTTTAAATTTTCGGTTCCCTAATCGTACAATTGAAATATGACTCCACTGAAATACCTGGAACAGTCATTAAAAAAAGGCCGTTTGGGCGTTGCTGAAAATGGGCAAAATGTTGTTTACTTTTCACAGGAAACTATGACAAAAAATACAAAAATGTGAAGCCGTTTTTAAGATAGAAAATATTGAGGCTTCCTGTAAAGAACCCCATACCAACACAAATTGCATCCGATTTACATTGAAGGGGTCCGGCATCAGTCACATCTATCTAATATACAAAAATCAATATTTGTTTGCTTGTTCGTATTTAATGCGCTGCTCGTACCGTATAATCTGATTGTCATAAAACTTTGTCAAACTTACTGGCTTGTAATTGCCCGAAGAATATAGGCATAATGCAACGGGAATGTGCGGATGTCTGTCGCACACAAACGCAAAATGAGAGCGTTGATGATATAATGCATTTATGCAGACTCAAGGACTCCTGAATAGTAGCCATATACAACCCGCCGCACCCTCAAGTATTAAGGGCTGCATTTTCTCGCTGCATTTTCTGCCTCCTGCGATAGTGAAATATCGGCCGGAATTATTACTTGAACATTATCTCTGACGAGTAAATCCAATTTCTGCAAGACAGCGCCATGTATGGCAAACTATACATAAGAACAAGAATTATCCACTTCTTCGGTATCGGATACATACGATTCGCTGCAACATTACATAACTTTCTCTATACCACGTGTGTAGTGTGCAAAAATTAAAAAAATACTGCTACAAATGTTCAAATTTTCTGGCAAACAAGTTAATATTCACCAGTTCCCAATTCATTAATTATAATGTTCTAAATTTTAGAGAACGGGGTGTAGCTATAGTTTCCAATATTGTAAAAACCCATTGTTTGCATGCCACACAATGTCAACAAGTTGTACTAAATCCTGGCTTTAGCTAACGGCCATTGGAATTTCTCTCCTCTACGTCCGAAGTTGATCTTGAACAAGTGATCTGACTGATGACATAATCTGACCACTGATTCGCTCGATTTTGTATAGTTTATCTGTTCTAGTTGAATTGGAGACGTGTGAAGCCCTATAGGATAATATTTAGTTGATTTGGACTCAATATTTCATTCAGTTTTCCTGCGATAACATCTCGAATTTTCTTCTCTGAAGGTTCTTGTGGGAGAGCGACGTCCTTCATAACAAGCTTCTGGCTTTCTTTTACCCGGGTCCAGGTAATCTCTTGGTCCTTGGGAATGGATTACCCTTCAAAACCAACACCATGCAGTTACGATTTTAAGAGCACGCAAAACAATGACAGCCGTATATATTAGCATTACTGTTCGTTACAAAACCTTGTAAAGGTCGCCGCACCATATATCATATTTCCAAAATTTTGGGTGCTTAGCGTACTTTAATTTGACTATGTTTCTTTAAAAAATTAGAGATATTTGCCTATTACGTTATAACATGACATAATTCGTATTTAAGAACAATGGACCTCTTGATGAGCTTTTCCGGATGCAGATAGAAATCTTGGGCGATGTGACATCGACGTTCATATGAAAATGGACCTGTACTTTGTACCAAAATTCTATTAACTGTTGCTTTTAAGGCCAAAAATCGCAGTTTGTATGGATGTAGAGAGTCGTAACTTCTCTTTCATTGCCACTGGATTATCACGTGCTGTGCGTCCGGTTTTGGTGAAGCTGAGGCACAAGATCAAACCGTTGCAGTCTGATCTAGCCGTCTATTTGAGTGATGACATTATAGTCATCAGCAGGTTTGAAATAATGAAACATATATTTATATTGTATATTCATAAATGATAGTAGTAACTTACACGATTTAGGTGGTTAAGAGTTATTCATTGAAAGAACATTTGAAATTGTTGTTGCGAGTAGTAAGAATTTTCAAGATGGTAAATTATTTTTTAGATACTAAGTAAAACTGTCTTACGATGCGTGCCACAATGACAGAAATGTCACTTCAATATCCTTTCATGTTCTGACGTTTGGAGTTCATGACGATTACACATTTCACATAACCCTCCGGTTTCAACGTTGTTGAGAGGTCCTAGATAGTACGTGAAAAATATCGTCCAAGAGTGTCGATACAACGGTAGAAAGAGATGATGGATAAAGCTACTGATTCATAATTAACTTGAGAGTTCAAAGTAATTGTGACGTGGGTAAATGACTAATGGCTGTTTGGTGCGAGTTCAAAACCCAATGTGAGTTTCTCTCCTTATTTAACTAGTCAAAAAGGTACAAGAGATGTCGGTAACTTTCTGTTCATTGGCTTCCGAAACCATGTGGACGACATAGTCCAAGAAGAAATTATATGCGCACTCTCAAAAATATGTCAAATGTTTCAGTCATGTATTGTAATCATGTGATACTGTAATGAGATATTATTATATTTTTTTAATTTCGCCTTTTAATTATATTTAATTTTATGCTGACAGAATTTCCGAACAATTCAGAAATAAAAAAAAACTTAATACACGAGTAAACTTGCATTTACTAAGATGCCGTAAAGTTATTTCAACACACAGCAATGGAATTCGTTGACATCTACGTAAGATAACACGTAATTTAGCGTGAAACTCGTTTTACGTCAGTCAACATAAAAGCACTGAAAAATAAATTTAAAATGCATATTTTTCCTTCATACGACAGCAAATATTTTATTTTTCCATTACATTCAGTAGAAGAAAATATAAGAGAACCGCCTTTTCCCCCTTCCCTGAGAAACTGTCGCTAGGCACCCTAAAATGTGCTGAATATTAGTTTTAATTCCGTTAAAAGGAAAATTCAAAAGGTAGTTTAAAAACATAACTTAGATTCCTTTTTGCACCCAATTTTTGCAAAGGAAATATTATATTTTAAATAAGTATCCTAGGTGCACAGAAATAGTGACACACCTTAGAATAGTCAGTAACAATTATGAGTTAAGTGAAGAAAGAGAGTAATGAAAATTCTATGTATTTGCTAAGTAAAAACAAAGGAAGTTCCCAAGACAGTCTGTGTTTTCAGAAAAATATTTTTTCATCGCAATAAAGAGGCCAGCTCAGATTGAATCGGTAATTTCTACAAAAAAATAATTTTTTAGATGTTTTACTTTCCCCATGCACGAACGATATTGTGTTATATAAAATGTAGCATCATATTAAAATATTTCCTAATCAAGAAATGTTCTGAATTATAAACAATTTTTAAGTGCGTGTTATTCGTTCTTTTACAAATCAGACACAAATTATTTTGTTGAACTTAAAAAT
This sequence comes from Acheta domesticus, assembly GCA_031308135.1. Classification (NCBI taxonomy): domain Eukaryota; kingdom Metazoa; phylum Arthropoda; class Insecta; order Orthoptera; family Gryllidae; genus Acheta; species Acheta domesticus. Next base: position 178,219,905 of record JAHLJT010002406.1, read on the forward strand.
GATTGTGCAATATAAATTATGTACTATAATTCAAGTACATTGAATATGTTATGAACCGGAGTGTGGAAACCGCTAGGAGGTAAGGCTCCTTGCAAATACCCCTTGTTTGTTCGTATTAAGGTCAGGTTTCCCTGATCGTTTGACCAAATTTTGAGATGGACCCTCCCTCTTTTTCCCCTTATCCAAACAGTTTAAAAGCATTAACTCCAAGCAGTTAAAAGCGACCTTATGTCCCTTTTGAAATGGTTGGTCATGTAGCGACCAGTGTAATTTTTAAAGTCGGGGTAACTGTAAGGGGAACACATAGGGGCAACGTGAATGTCCGGATTGGGTTTCGAACCCGCGACCCATCGAGCCGAGGCAACCATGCTCCTTCATCCTTAGCATCCAGCATCTCAGCTATCCAGACCGGCGAGATGGCCCCTTGTTTTGCTTGTGGACATAATGTAATTTCACTACCTGCGGTCGTCTTCTAGAGTTCTGTAAGAAATATAGTTATTCAAATGATCGTTCTCCATGTTGTCACGGCAGGAAGTCCTGGACGAATCCTTCACGAAGGGCACAATGAGGAATAATAACCCTTTCTATACTTAATTTGCCTTTGCAAACAGTTTTTATTACAGTGGAGCGACATTTTCTCATCATTGTTGCCAAAAATGCTCATTTCCATCTGCATTCAGAATTCAACATGTTCAAATACGGGTAAGAGTAGAATATGGTATGTGGGTTATATGGGTTAAGTTAGGGATCATAGAAAACCGAATCAAATGATCGAAGCCAGGGCAGAGGGAAAGGGACCACCGCGAAGGCCGAGAGGGACATGGGACGCGTATATACAGGATATATGCGAAAGGAGCGAAGCTAGGCTAGGAGAGGGGAGACAAAAAAGGAATACTCCAAATGGCAAACCCGACGCTGAGAGCCATCAGTGGAAGAAGAAGAGCAAAAAGAAGATAGAGATCTCAGAATTTAAGAAAACGTGCACAGAATACACATATCCCCATAGTACATCACACCCACTCTCTGAATCTGAATCAGTGAAGCTGTCACTGATTCAATCAGTGAGAGCCGAAGTCACTGATATCTTCAGTCGAAATGCGTAGTTTCGCTGACAATCAGCGAATATTCTAACCTTTTCATAATGACCACCAGCATTTCACTGGTTGTCAGTGGTAAAAGTGCTGCCCTACCATCGCTCACTGATCGTTCAGTCGTCACGTTCAATTAGTTTGTCACAGATTTCACTGATTCAAACAGTGAAGTTTCACTGATTCAAAAAGTGGACCCGATTTTCATTGATTTGTTCAGTTCAATTCACTGATTGTCAGTTGCAGGGTTATAACTGACACCATCAGTGAATAGTCGCTGTCAATCAGTAGTTTTTCACTGATTCAGACTAAGAGAGCAATATTCACTTTTTTGACGTCAAACAAACAAAAATGAGCAAAGGGCGGCAGCAGCAGCGGTCGTCCGTGGGGAGAGGGGCCGGCGGCGGGAAGGCGTGCGCAGCGCCCCGAGTGTCGGCGCGCACACACTTTACGCCTCTTTAGCGCCCTCTGCGGGCCGCTTGGCCAGCTGGCGCGGCGGGGCGGGGCGGGTGGCGCCGGCCGGCTCATGATCGCTGTTGCGCGCCACCGCACCGCCTCTTTGTCGCCCTCGCCGCCCCGCGCCGCACCGCACCCACCACCCGCCATGTGCCGGCGCGTGCGCGTGGCGTGGAGTGGCGTCGGGGCCAGGGCCTTGCGACTTTGCATCAAAACCGGGACAAAGCTGGAGGGTGCTACTACAGGAGGCGCCGGATACGGCTGAAGGTTAGGCTCGCCAACATCCGTACATCAAAATGGCTCATATGTGAGAAATACGAAAGTGTCTTCTAAATTTTCAATTGTTCGTATTATATACACACAAGAAACAGATGAAGCAAGCGTGAACAGCGACGCTAGCTTTTGTAACATTACGCTCCTGCTTGCGTGTTTGGGAATCCTCGGCAGCAGCCAAGTATCGTTGGCAGCAGTTTGTATTTGAGTTCCTGTAAGAAGGTGCTAGAGAAGAGTGTGCCACTGTAATGGTCTCCACCGGGGCCTTGCAACTCTCCATCAAAACCGGGACAAAGCTGAAGGATGCTACTACAGGAGGCGCTGGTGTCGCCGGATATAGCTGCAGGTTACGCTCGCCAACATCCCCACATCAAACTGGCTCTTTGTGAGAAATACGAAAAGTGTCTTCTAAATTTTCAATTAGACTTAATGTATATATCTAAGACACCGCTAAATAAAAGCACGAACATCTTTTGTGACAATACGCGCGTGCTTGCGTCTCGCGAACCCACGCAGCAGCCACATGTGCAGCAGTTGAGTTCCTGTAAGAAGGTGATAGGAGAGACAGCGCCACTGTAACGGTCTCCACCACGTTGTACTCTCTCAGTCTGAATCAGTGAAAAACTACTGATTGACAGTGACTATTCACTGATGGTGTCAGTTATAACCCTGCAACTGACAATCAGCGAATTAAACTGAACAAATCAGTGAAAATTGGGTCCACTTTTTGAATCAGTGAAACTTCACTGTTTGAATCAGTGAAATCTGTGACAATTAACTAATTGAACGTAACGACTGAACGATCAGTGAGCGATGGTGGCGCGGCATTTTTATCACTGACGGCCAGTGAAATGCCGGCGGTCATTATGAAAACGTTCGCTGAAAATATTCGTTGATTGTCAGCGAAACTACACATTTCGACTGAAGATATCAGTGACTTCGGCTCTCACTGATTCAATCAGTGACAATTTCACTGATTCAGATTCAGAGAGTATGAGAATTCAAAGGCCCTGGTCGGGGCGATGGCCACGAACAGAGCATAGCCTCGTATATACTGCGATTTTTCCAACTCCGCCTGTCTCAAGGCCTTTCTTCATGATGAAATATGCCATGGTATTTCGCGTCTTTCTCAGTCGTGTCGCTAGATATCGCACGATCGCGACCGTTTCAAGCAGTGTTCGCGATCAGGAGATATCTAGCGGCTGGATCGAAAAAGACGCGAAATGTCGTGTGATATTCCATCGTGGTCATACGGGGCTTGAGACGCAGAGTTACAAAAATCGGTCTATGGGCTCGATTGACTTACCTGACGGTTCCGAAGCTTCACGAAGTGACGTGGACCCAGTGTTGGAATATACGCAACCACTCGGGAGCTTAGAGACTGTTCTGAGGCGGTACCTTGCTTGTGAGAGATACCTGGTAGCGGAAAACACCGCTAGCCGACTTGTATTTTGGTACGGATCTCACCATCCAGCGGAGAAGTTTAACCCACTTACAGAGGAAATGGCATGTACTGCACTTACGGTATTGATGGCATTAGCCGTCGACCGCGCCGGGAATGATCAATCATTGAACATACGCATCGAACATAAATAAGAATATAAAATACCTGTGCAATTTTGAAAAATCAATATTAATAAGTCTTAAATATTTATGACGAATAAAACTACTTTGAATAATTATAATGGGGACGCTATCTAGCGAGGGCATAATTCAACCTAAGAATTTGCTTACTTTGCGTATGTTTTTAATAAATACGTTGACCCTCGAATAAAATTCAGATAGAAACATTTCCAAAATCAATATGAAAATACCACTATTAACATTCAATTTACAAATTTGATATTCAAATTGCGTGTACAGTATATTCATATACATGACATTTTACGTCAGCCATCGGGTCGTGAATAAAATTTGTCCATTTTTTCGACTAATTCGAGGTTCGAGTTACTAAATATGTTTATAGAGAACGCTTAGAGCAATTAAAATAATCGAGATATAGATAAATTAGTCTGACTGGGCTTCGAGTAAACGGGGCTTACCGTACCATATTTCACTTGTCTTACAGGCGTCTTTCAATTCAATTCAATGATGCCTTATATTTCTTGTCGAGGCACAGGCCCTGAGACCTGCTCTTCCGCCTCACCACGCAAATTCATGTTCTTTTCACCGTCTAGAAGAGAAAGGAGGTATCACTTGAGTGATGAATGAGACGTTTTGAATTTTGCTCATAGGTTTCATTTATGCTTGAGAGTCTTTTACATGCAGTATATCTACACCATGGGACATCCGGCTTTAGGTCCCCTCCGAAGGAAGGCATTCGAAGGATCTTTTTGCCCTTAAAAATCCACGGCTACGATCGGGTTTGAACCCGCGAACGTCGGTATAAGAGTCCGATACGCTAATCGTTACACCACGAAACCCGCTGCGGACCACTGTGCACCACCTTTTCGGCGGACCACTGCCCACCACTTTTTGGCAGACCACTGCGCACCACCCTTTCGGTGGACCCCTGCGCATTAACCTTTCGGCGGACCACTGCGCGCACCCTTTCCTTTTCGGCGGACCTCGCGCACCACCTTTACGGTGGAACACTGCGCACCACCCTTTTCGGCAGACCACTGCGCACCACCCTTTCGGTGGACCACTGCGCATTAACCTTTCGGCGGACCACTGCGCACCACCCTTACGGCAGACCACACTGCGCACCACCCCCTTTCGGCAGACCACTGCACTGCGCACATCCTTTCGACGACGACGCGCATCCACGCGCATCACCCTCGTGGAACACTGCGCACCACCCTTATCGCAGACCACTGCGCACCCCCCCTTTCGGGAGACCACTGCACACCATCCTTTCGGCAGACCATTGCGTGGCGCAGAGCGCTCAGCACGAAGAGCCGCCTCCATGTTGTACGGCTGCAATCGCAATTAATCTGCTCGCAGCATTCGTTTTATGGCGTGTTTGCTTGACGGCGAATACGCTAACAGTGCGCAGTCTCGCAGCGGGATAATGAGAGAAAGGTCGCTAACAAGAAGGGCAAGCTCCTCGTAACGCATGCGCAAGAAAAGGAACGAGTGAGGAGAGCTTTGTGAGTGGATAGAAATAGTGCATCGGCCGTTGAAGGCGGACGTAGGTAAACAGCGAGAGAGCGCTTGAGAGTCGAAATATTTACAAACTCATCACGTTCTCATGGTGGTAGAATTTGCTTCTTGGGTTCTACATCGCTTGGAGAAGGTTTCGTTGTGGCTGATCCTCGACGATCTAAGCGTCAACAAAGCGATTAAGTACACGATGTGCTACAAAACTGATGATTTAAGATTAGAAGTCAATTACATAAAACTATGAAATAGTCCAAATTATACATCTATTAAGGGTTTCAGAACTTGCAAATTAATATAAATGGTGAACATGTGAACTCAATATTTTGTTAATTGAGGTTGCTAATGTTGTAGACCGAAAATAATAAGTTATAAAAGGAAATATTCACAGTACCGCGCGGATCAACTACAAAGCATATCCAGAAAGTAAGTTTCCCTAGATCGTCAACAAAAAGCAAACAGATTTCATGGAAAAACTTGATTGTAGCAGATACAGCACGTGTTGCACTATTTTCTTACACGAACACCACAAGCACTGAGACATTTGTCATACTGTGGGATAACTTTCTATCCCTGTGTCATAGCAGTCTGCCGCCTGGGATAGATACCAGATACCACCCTCCGTTCTGTGGTTCTATGATGCGCATAACGCTGACAGGACATGGATTCCTTGAGGTTAAGAAAAATGGAAAACGCTCGAGGCGAGATCTAGGCTACAGGGTGGATGGTCGAAACACATCCCCAGTGTATCTGCAGCTGACGAACTGTTGTGAGTTG
>JAHLJT010002406.1:178225700-178269429 GCA_031308135.1 Acheta domesticus
CAGCAAAGTCTACTTTTTCAGATTGATTATCCGGTATTTTATTTGTTTTCAGCTTATGTCGGGTAAAAATATTTGCAGAATTTTTTTTATTCACAGTATTTTGACATCTTAAATGGATTGAAAATCTGAAACCTTCAAAATAATTTTTGAATATTTCAAAATAATTTTTGAAAAATCACTACAAACGCCCACAAATTATTATTTTTTAGAACATATTTTTTGAAATCTGATTATTTGTTCCTGTTTGAAGCCTGTTCTATTTATCATCGGGAATAGTTAAAGTGTATTTCAGTATGACCTCTTACCTTACTGCAGAGTCCTGATCTTGCCATCTTAGTTTGTCTTCCACATGCTCTCCATTCCTTACTTATTGGTATATTGTCTATAATTAATGTTGCAGAAATTGCTGAAGGCATTTACCTCGTCATCGATTTATGTCAGCCTATGAACAAAAAGTTGAACCTCCTGACAGGAAATGGCAGTATTTGCTTTTTGCTGCTGAACCCTATGAGACAATTGCATTCAAGGTAAGAGATTTCTGAGAATGTTCAATGAGAGTTGGATAAATAGTATTCCTGAACAAAATATATTATTAAAAAACACTCCCTGCTCCCATTCTCTTCCAACTAGAATTGTTAATGAGGTAAAGTGTTGTTAATAAGCTGAAGTTGTCAGTGTTATAGGGTTGCAGTAAAGTATTGTGAAATGATTTGAAGTTCAAGGTTTACCTTGCTCTTTGCAGCAATAAAAATAAATTTGTGGCATTTCAGTTTAATATTATGTAAATAGTTCTGTAAAATTGTAAGATAGTATTGAGAACCTCTACGAAAAGGATAAATAAATGATTACTTTTATTGCATTTTTATATGTACAGGGAAACTTTGTTTACATGTTTCATGCTTATAAATTTTTCACGTTTATACATTGTTTTCTGTAAGTCCTGAATAAATTTATGTATTTCCCATGCTAAATTATTTCAGATATGCATTGTACGTTCATACGTTTTCTCGTTGATACGTTCATAATGAAAGTCCTTTAAGACCATATAATGTCTAAAACAACAAGGGTTGCCACGAAAGTTTTGTGTTGGATTCAGTAACCAGATTGTTTAATTTCGTTGCTATACAGGATGTTTCAACTCTCCATTTTGGAATTTTTGGCCAAAACTGCAGTATGAACAAATAGGGGCGCTAGTGTCGTCCGATGCGGCGTTGCAGTGTTCATCAACGTTGCACGATACAAATTCGGCGCATTCAAAGAAATATTAAAACTCGAAGAAGGGAATCGAGGGCTTATAATGACAATTTGGCCCACGAGCGTTGCGTTCACGCGCGTCACCTAACGCTGACGACGTCAGCGACGTCGATGCCTGCGCTCACGAGTCGAATAACGCGCATCGTAGATCAACATTCTATCTTCTGCGAAACGGCACACAACGCTCTTGCCAACGCGCGTCGCTTAGCGGTAGTCCCGCGTTGAAACCTAGAATACGCGTGTTACCATGACTTATTTTTCGGTTTTTCTTTCTTCGCGCACGGGGGGGGGTGTCAATAAAATGGAAATATCTCACGGTATTTCGTGTCGTTCTCGGTTGTGCCGCTACGAGTCGCATGTTCGCGACTGTATCGAGCAGTGCTGGCGATCATGCGATTCCTGGCGGCACATCGGAGAACGACGTGAGATACCATGAGATATTCCATTTTATTGACCTCCCCCCCCCCGTGTGGCAAGAAAGAAAAAACCGAAGTACACGTTGTAACTTGAGATGTGGGCACAACGCACGTCGCCAAGACCGCTCGTGTGCCGTTTCGCAAAAGAAATAGTGTGAATCTACGACATGCGCTGAGCGACTCTTGTACGCAGGCGTCGATGCCCGTCGCCGCAGCTGCCGGCACTCATCAGCGTTAGGTGACGCGCGTCAACGCAACCCCCTCTGATGCTGGCCCAAAGGACCGGCTGCATAGTGTGCAAATATCAGTGCTGTCTTTTCCACTGAGCTTGCCTATGCCTGCCCTGTGTGCCTTCTAAATAACAAGTAATACTTGACATTTTGAGAAATCGAGAGATAGCTCCTTGTTTGCTTCTGGACGTAAATGTAGCTTCACCTTTTGTTAGTAGTGGTAAGGGTAGAGCCTGGGGGGGGTACTATTTTGTTACCAATATAAAAAATAAAATAAAATCTGCAGTTTGTTTACTTATGCAAATAAGTTTGCTATAAGTGGGAGCAAAAACTTCAAGTTTTCATTAGTTACTAACGTTGCTTCTTTTGAAACTCTTGTTCATCATTCAGCTGTTTTTAGTTAAAGTGTTGGTTTAAAATGTTGAAAAGGGCTCAAGAAAACGTGCAGATGGTACTTCTCCCCTACATGTTACATATAGTGTTTACTGTTCTTTGACTGAATCAGAACTAATGTTGGTCCAAGAGTGGAACATGTTAAAGTGAAAATATTTGATTTTTGTTTTCATAATATTCAATTTCATTTACGCGTTTTTCACACTTTTTCCCCTTCATCTCCTGAAAACCATAAGTGAAGCTTTCCTGTAGTTTTATCATTCAAACCATACTTAGAATTTACCATTCACACTACTGGTGTGAATATAAAGAGGTGATGTCAAACTAGTGCTTATATTTTCGAGTTTTCTAGAGTTTGAATTTCTTTACATGTAATATTATTCTCATTGTTTACTTACTTTATTTAAGAAAATATGAAGTCTGCATGTGTTTGTGTTATCTGTTTACATTTTATTGTTTCTAGAAATAATGTTTGTATGACAATGTTTTAGGTTCCAAGTCGTGAAGTGGAGAAAACAGAAGGCAAATTTTGGACGCACTGGAATAAAGACACCAAACAGTTTTTCTTGCAGTTTGCATTCAAAAATGATCCTAAGATCATTCACCTCCTGTGAAACCACCACCTCCACCTACGCCTCCTCTGCGACCTCCAGGTCCTCCTCCAAACTTGCCCCCTCCCCCTATGCCTCCACCTTCCATGCTTCATCCCCCACCTCCACCAAAACCATTGGTTCCTCCAGGTGTACCTCCTCCACCTCCGATGTTCAATCCGGTACCTCCCCCTCCTCCCAAAGTGGGCTCTATGCCTATTCCCCCTCCACCACCGAAAGTGACATAATGAAGTTTTGATAAGGATGTTTTTTTTTTTTGAATATTGAAAATAAAATAGTGATGATTGTTTGCATTAGTGAATTGTAATTGTCAATACAATGTGTGGTGGCATAATAATAAAATTAATTTCAGTTTTGGATACAATGATGTTGTTATTAATTTTGTAGTTATCTGTTAAAGCAGTTTTAACTTTACAGATAACTGTGTCTTCCCCTTCTGATTTGGTCAAAACAGTAGGTGAATTTTGTAGAATTCAATAACTTTTGCATTATTATTTCTAAGTTCTATAGGATTTAATAATGATTTTACTTTGTAAGAAATGTTATTGGAATTACTTTATCGTTTAAAACTAGCAAATTATTCAGAATTTCAGGTTTTCCTTGATTTTCCCAACATCTAGAACTACAGTCAACTTCAGTTATAGCGAACTTAAAGACACTGGTCCCGTTTCACTTGTATTACAAATCGGCTTAAGAATATTTGGTTGCAGTGAACCTGAACATCGGCACTGTAGTGAACGGAAATACTGCGTTCTGGAAATCTCCCCTGGAAAAGAAAATATCGCCTCGGTGCCGCAAATTCCGAACGTCACTAGCGACATATAAGCTCCGATTGGATGAAACCGTCAACAGCTGATTTGCTTCAAACACACCTAAATAAATCCAATAATTGGCAGCTTGAAAATAAATATCGTCGTCCAAAGATCATAATCGAAGAAGGTGAAGGTGGTGGACACGGAATGCGAACCTTACTGATTACTTGCAACTCGGTTTCACTGCGGAAGCAAATGCTATGTCCTGCGTGGGCTACAACTGCCGGGGGCGTCGCGCGATTGCTTGCTTCAGTTTCAAGTTCGGTGTTACTTGATATTCCATGGGACAGAACGCGTTGAGATCTATACTTCGGTTTTTCTTTCTTGGCGCACGGAGGTGTGTCAATAAAACGGAATATCTCACGATATTTCGCGTCGTTCTCGGTTGTGCCGCTAGGAGTCGCATGATCGCGATTATCGAGCAGTGCCGGCGATCATGCGATTCCTAGCGGTACAACGGAGAACGACGCGAAATTTCATTTTATTGACACCCCCCCCGTGCGCCAATAAAGAAAAACCGAAATATACGTAAGCGACAGAAAGCACGCGAATGCCACAGCCTGGCCATATCCACCTTGCCGCACTGAATAGCGATCAGTTTCACGAGTCGCTTATGCTGTCCCGCTGCCGAAGCATCACTATTGGGCAAGTAAAAGGGCCTCCGGAATATAGGATGATGATCTACCGGTGCAAGTAGCATTGAAGGGCGTGAAGACTGCATTACGATATTTAGACATTGAAGACCATGCAGAATCAAGTATGGAGAGAGCACGAACTCTGAAGAAGGATCTAGAGAAATTACTAATGAAAAATCTACGAAGTAAATAATTGATGTTTTTAAGGACAAATAACGATATCGCAATAATTTTCCGTGCTGCTAATGTATATCGCTGTGTCTCTATTACTAAAATCAATCTAGAGAAATTCTATTTAGTTATGACATCAGATTGTGAACCAACGTTGATCTCCAGAAATTTACTATAACTGGAGTGTACTTTAGTAAGGTGTAGGCCCAGAGGCCTGTTCCTTTGATTCTGTATTCCCTTAGTCATGGCTGATGTTCGTGGTCCTCCCATCTTTCGCTTGGTCTGCCTGTTTTCTTTTTATTTTCTCGCTGTGGAGTAAAGCTTCGCGAGAAAACGGCGAATTTTCGACAGAAAAACTCTTATTTCAGAGCCCTGGTAACGAAAAAATGGATGCATCAAGTTGCTAATTTTAGAAACAAAAAAATTCTCTAACATGTGTTTGTGGGTCCTCGAATGGAATGACAGCAAAATGTCTGCGCGCCCGTCTGTGAACAGTGCTAGCGGCTAAAATGTTCAGGCGATTCCTCCAACATTGCTATTCCCCAATCGATCTGGCTGATGTCGCGCCCCCATGAATTTGAAATCAAATATTTTAATTTTGGGTGTACATACACCTCACCTTCACGGTTCCTCGGATCACTTCATTCCTGATTTTGTCCTTTCGCGTCACTCTACAAATCTGCCGCATCGTCATCTCAGGGACGTGGAACTTCTCTCTTCTTCGTTGTCCAACATTCAGCTCCGTACAATATGGCACGGCGTACTACAGTTTTGTAGACCTTTCTTGTAAGGCGTATTGGTATTCAGCGGTCACACAAGACTCCTGCTGCTTCTCTCCATTTTGTTCAACCACTGCTTATCCTGTCATTTACTTCTTTCTCTATTTCTGCATTTTTTCACTACTGATCCTAGGTATTTGAATCTCTGTCTAGTTACCATATCTCCGTCCAGCCATATTGTTGGGTTTCAGCTCACTTTTGTACTGAACGAACAATGCAAATACTCGGTCTAGTTTTCTGTTAACTCTTTGCCGATTTCTCTCCTGTGCTCCTCTCCAGATATCTATTTTTTCTTGCAGTTCTTTGTTTTCACTCACCAGCACGATGTCATCCACGAACAGCATAGTCCAAGGCGCTAACTCCTGAAATTATCTTGTAATATCCATAACTAGGCCAAAAATTGATGGATTAGATCTTTGATGTAGTCCCACTTTGAATGTGAGCTCTTCGGTTGTTCCCAGTGATCTCAACAGTGGTCTCTACTCTAAAGCTCATTGGTTGTTCCACACGCCCACTTCTTTAATTATGTTTTAAAATTTACGTTGTTGTTCCATTGATTCTATTGTATCGTGGCAATTTCATATGTATGACTTCTTTCCCTAAGCTGTCTTGTTTCCTAGGAAATTGAATGTTGTGATTTGGTCTATTATTTTATCTTCTATTTTTACTTTCCCGTATACGTACGTATACACGGAGTGATATACGTAGTATAGGGAAAGTTATGTAATGCTGCGCGAAAAAATGGCCAATTTTCGGCGGAAAAAAATTAATTGCCGGGCCGTGAAAACGAAAAAGTGGATAAAACCAGTTGCTAAATTAAGAAAAAAAATCCCCTAACACGTGGTGTAGCCAGAAACCCTGTTTTGTAGGTCCTTGATACCGAAAAACCAATTGAAAGGAAAACGTCCGTCTGTCTGTCCGTCCGTCTGTCCGTCTGTGAACACTGCTAGCGCCTAAACCATACGTACGATTTCTTCCAAAATGGATATTCCCCGGTCGATCTGATTCTAGTCGAAGCTTTGAGATTTTGAAAAAGATTCTTCAAAATTTGGGGGTACTTTATATGAAGCCCCCGGGGATTTTCAAAATTTTCTCAAAAACGGCTCCAAATTTTTTCTTTAAATTTCTTGTATGAATAGAGTAAAATACACTTATTAACATGGCATAGGTCCGATTTTCACGTATAGCTCTGAATTTTCGAAAATTGTGAAAGTTTGAATTTTTTTCGGCGTCTTTCTCCAACTACAAAATTGAAGATAGAGATTTTTTCTTCAAATAAAATTTGTTCTGCATATTGAGTTCTTTCATAAAGGTCATGTAAATGTTTTTCAAAATTTTAGTAGTTTTCGTGCAATATTGCGTGCAATATGTGCAATTTTAAAAAATTACAAAAACAAGATTTTCTCAAAAACGGCTCCAAATTTTTTCTTTAAACTTTTGGTAGGGATAGTGGTAAATGTACTCTATCAGATGACATAAAAGCCATATTGCTCTATCGGTTGTTTTTTCAAAAATTACAAAAATGTAAATTTTTTACTTGTCTCTCACGTCGTTAATATTTACATTATCGGCGATTTTTTCACATTATTATATTTACGAGTATATGTGCTTTAAATAATGTCAAGTAAAGTTTCTCGAAAACACAACCGTTTTCTGTGAAAAGTAGCTCAAATTTCGGCATTTTCAGAAATGCTCAAACGCCATTTTCTCATATATGGCTGCAATTTTTTTCTTGAAACTTTTGTAACGGATAGTGCTAATTACACTCTTTAGTATAGCGTAAAGTTTATTTTGAGTTTTTTTTGTTTTTTCAAAAATTACATAAATGTAATTTTTTGAAAGATCTCTCACATCTTTAATATGCACATTACCAGCAATTTGTAAAGATTATTATATTTGTGAGTGTAAGTGCTTCAAATAACTTCAAATAAAGTATTTTGAAAACTCAAAAATTTTCTGTGAAAATGAGCTTCAAATTTCGCATTTTTAGTAGCGCTAAAACGCCATTTTCTCTTAAACGGCACATAATTTTTAAAAGAAAATTGCCATTTACGACTAGGTTTTTGTGTTCTTTAATATTCTAAAATTAATGTTTCCGTTCTACCAATAGGAAACCGAAAAATTAAGAAAATGACAAAAAAATATTATGCAATTAGTTTATAACGTTGTCCTTTTTTACACGAATAAGAAGATATTACCGAACGAACGATGTTAGAAGTGAGTTCTGTAATATCTTCTTACGAGTGCAAAAAGTAACATTATAAACGAGTTGCATACACTATTTTTGTATAACAGTATTATAAGGATTTAAGGAAGCGAAATTAATTGTGTTAAGTTGTAATTCGTAGTTGTAGTAGATCTCAAATTCATGTTTTGACGTCATGAATGCTACCTAAGCAACTAATTTGTTTACAAATGACAATTAGTTTGAAAGTCGTGATTCAAACATAATGGATTTGCATAGAGAAATTGTGGAAGAATCTGCAAAAGCAGAAATGCTATGATACCGAAAAATTTTTGCAAACTTTATGAGAAGAGTACTTAAAGTTTAGGAAATGGATGGATAAAAATATGCAAATTTATTATGCAAAGCTGCTGTTCTTTCGTATCTATCGGAGCAGTTTGGTTAAGTTAGTATAATGCACATGCTAGAATAAAGACGTTTGTTAATTTAATGCATGCTTCTTTAAACATTAAGTCCACTGCATGTAAAGCGTCGACACTATGGTGCACTTATTCCAAATTAAAGGAAATGCTAAAGATCAAAGAGAATATTGATATTGGAACTTTTCATAAAGTAAGTTTACTTATGAAACAGGCAAATGTGGGATATCAACCTATAAAGGCAATGGTATTTTCCCAACAAGATGTAAACACATTTCTCCAAAAGCTGATGATGAAACTTTTCTTTTAATGAAGGTATAATAATGACAGTGGCAATAATAGTTACGTTTTATTTATTAACTGGTGTATTGTATTAATAATGGTATGATTTTCAGGTTGTTGCTATTTTTGGCATATTTGGTGCTTGTAGACGTGTCGAATTGTACAATTTGTACATCAACGATGTGAAAGAAGAAGGTTCTGTTTTGATAGTGAACAAAAATGACAAGCCCGGAATATTTTCTATCGTATCCAGTGAAGAATTTAATTATGTTGAAGTTATAAGCTGCCTCGTGGCTCAGAGCGAAGTCGCTCGCCTTTCACCAATGAGGTCCGGGTTCTATTCCGTCGATTCTCATGTGATGTTTCGACAAAACGAATTCGGCTGTTTTACAAGGGCTAAGTCTCTCGGGCCTACCAACTTCCGCTGGCCATGTTTCTACCGGGGACAAGTCCCGAGGTGGGCTCCTATGCTCTTTGGCCTTTATCCTCACCCCCCGTAGGCGTACATGGATGCTTCCGGGCAGGAAACCGGATCCGGCCGGTACCCACTTTGCCCTCACGGCAACCTCCCCATTCAATGCCTGGTTCTAGGGCCAGCTCGGCGCCAGCTCGGAGCTACCAGTTATCCGGACTGGTACCGGAGTCGATGTCACCTGTATGACGACGCGCCACTCACATGCGCACGGGATCACCGCGTCCCTCCTCTTTGCCCAGAGTAATCGGGCCACTGCCACGACGAAGCCAAGTGCCCAACTGGGGACCACCCAGGATGTCTCCCGGGGGGCCAGGGGCCCCCAACCCGCCTTCCCACTGCCTACACTTAAGGCTATCGACCTGGGTGGGGACGTTACCAATGACAACCTAGCTGAAGGTAAAGTAAGAGCCGGCCTATATGTGAGATCCAGAGCATCCCCGCTATTGGGGGGTCCTTCACCCAATCTGTCATGAGGTCGGACGGACTCTAGGTCAACGCGCCAGGGGCCCGATTGAGGGACCGCCGGGTTGAACCGACGGCCTGGAGCTTGGCTTTCCTACTCACTGCCTACACCTTTAGGCTAACGACCTGAGATTGGGCCGCATGCTCGGGGTCCGGGTGGCCGCCTGAGTTCCACCAGAGGTCGCAAGGGCTAGTCCAACCTTTGTGAAGTGTCCTAAACCTTACCCCATTCCTTATTCCTTCCCAATTCTGGCCGGTAGGTAGTGACGCAGGGGCGCGCGGTGTGAGGCGCGTACGCGGAGATGCTACCTGGCGGTCCTCTTGACAATGACGAGACACGACAGTTTAATGTAGCGCCATGTGGAGTAAAGAGAGCGCTGATAAATTAATGGAGGATTACTCCGCGCTCAACGCCCAACCAAGGGCTTTCGAGACGCATTGCGCAAAGTCTGTAAAAAATACATTTCCTTAAGACCCTTACATGTTAAACACAAAAATCTTTTTTATTTTACAATCATGGCAAATGCACACGGCCGTCTTTGGGTTTGAAAGTACCCGAGGCACTCAGAGATTTCGGGGCCCCTAATTCTTAGTACAACAAATTACGTTCTGGCGATCATAAGTTATTAAAAATTGAATATTACACAGTTAATAAGCATTTTGATTCCTCTTTTTAAGGTAAGGAAGGATTTGTAAAAAAAACTAGATAAACGGAATTAAATAGTATCTTTAATCTCTGTATTTTCTATAGTAATATTTTACTAATAACTCTAACAATAGTAACATAATAAAATATGATTAAAAAACAACACAAGCAATATTTACATAATAAGATCTAAGTAAAAAACAAACTAAGCATTTGTCAATGGTACTTTACGTAGTTTCGCACGCACGAAGTCGTCAATTACATCGTCGAAGATCAATTCGTTCAAAATATCGTACTCAATGTTTAATAAAGCTAACGAAGAAAGTCGTTCTTGAATCATATTACTTCTTAATTCATTTTTTATATACTTCAGCTTTGAAAATGAGCGTTCGCCCGTACAATTAACGATCATTAACGTTAAGAAAATTGTTAACGCTATTTCAATGTTAGGAAATGTCTCTCAAGATTATCTTATTTTAACAATTTATACATTTCTGCCAAAGATACGGTGCTGTTTGTTGGATTTTCAATGCGAAGATAAATTGAAAACACTCCGATATGAGCTCTTGTTCATTGACATCTGTGTTATAAAACTCAACAAATTATTCACATTTATTAGACAAATCATAAGTTTTAATTCTGATAAAAATTGAAATCGTTTACTTATAATACTGTATGATTCAGCTCTTCTATCCAATTCACTTATTAATGTGTCGATAATAGGAATATAAGTTTGTAATTTAAATTTTTCTTTGGCAGAAAAGATGACTTCGTCTGTTTCTGAGTCAAAATAAGTTACAAGAGAACTTTGATATTCTGAATTTTGAATACGAATTCTGAAACACGAATTTTGATATTCTGAATCGGGAAACTTTTCTTTGGCGAATGTTTCAAAGTTATCACATTCATTTCTCATGACATGCAAAAAATTGATTAATGATGATATCAGCTTTGAAGCAACATCCAATGAAAGATTTTCTTTTTGCAACGTTTGTTCGTTTCATTGCCTTTTAAAAGTACAGCACTCCAGACTTCGGTTAAAATAATATTCTCTAATTTTTTCATTTTCTTAGCTATACTGTAGGCTTCATTTCGCGTTTCTGCTAGGTTTTCTTTATTATTTTCAATAAATTCCAAGCTAATATAATCTGAGAATAACCATTGGCATTTTAAAGCTGAGACTGCATCGTATCTAGCAGACCACCTAGTATCAGATAAACTTTTTACTACTTGATATTTTCCCAAGAATTTTTTAAATATATCCCAACGATGTGTTGAACCCGAAAAGAAGTTGTACAATTTTTGTACAAGTTGGAAATAACTCGTTGCTGTTATCACGCAACCAGCAGCTTTAGCCCCGACTAAATTCAGCGAATGTCCAGCACAAGGAATGAAAATAGCGTATTCACATAATTGACGCAATCTTGCTTGTAGTCCTGTGTACGCACCTGACATATTCACGGCATTGTCGTAAGTTTGACCGCGGCAATCATTAATTGATATCTGATTATTTTCGAGAAAAGCTAAAACCGTATTTGTTAAATGTTCGGAACCATGTTCTTGAATAGGTATGAACTCTAAAAACCGTTCAATCGGTGTGTTATCTTTTACATATCGAATCGTAAATGTTAACTGATCGACATGGCTACAATCTGGAGTAGAATCAATACTAATTGAATAATACTTGGCCTGTTTCAACTCAGAAAGTATTTTTAGTTTTACTTGCTTACCCATAATCTCAATAAACTCATTGCAAATGTTTGCTGATAAATACGACACGAATCCTTTTCCTGGATTACCATATTTCTTCAAATGCTCTTTAAGAAATGGATCAAATTTGCTAATTACTTCTAAACAACCCAAATAATTTCCATTCTGCTGAGAACCAATTATTTCATTATCACCACGAAACGGCAGTCCGCGGCCAGCAAGAAATTCGATTGTTTCAACAATTCTAATCAAAACACTTTTCCAATAACTGACTTCTTCATTGAATTGGACAAGTATTGATTCATTTACAGTACCCACTTTCTTACTTCGAACATAGAGGAGAGATACAACTAGAGTGCGCGTGACCCTACTGCGCAGGTTTCAACATGAGATGGTCGTATGTCACGTGACTTTGGGACACCAGCAGCTCGTCTTGTATGCGGTTGTATGTATCTTTGCGTGCTGTATCTGGTGCTACAGCGTTATAATTTTGCGACGTTGTGGATATTGGTTCACTTCTTACGATCCACACGTGTGTGAGATTTGTTAGAAATCTTGGTTCAGTATTGTTGTTTTGGCTGCAACGAGAAGTACGTGAAAGGAGGAGGAGTCACGTTTCATAGGTAGGTTATTAATTTGTTTTAATATTTTGTTATACCCTTTTAGTTGTGTGAAATAAATATCTAGATGCTGATTCATGCATTTTCGGATGTATCATGGATGATTTAGTGGATTTGTTGCGCATTCTGGTTTTCCGAAAGATGAAACAAGGAAGAAAGTGTGGGTGCAAAAGCTTAGGAGGGAGAATTTTACTCCTACAAAATTTTCCAAAGTTTGTTCAAAACATTTTGAAGAAAACTGTTTTGATAGAGAAAAGTTTGGAGGTGTTTGGCTTAAAGCTGATGCAGTACCTACAATATTCAATTTTCCCAAACACTTGAATAAGCAAACTGCGAGAAGAAAATCTCCTGTAAAAAGAACAACAAATGTTGGTAAGGTTATAGGAATCTTGAAATATTTTCTGTGTAGAATTGTAATAATTAATGAGGAATGTTTTTCTGATACATTTGTCTGTTGTTTCAGCACACAATCTAGTTCAAAGGCTTCTTCATCTGTACCTTCTGCAGATGAGTCACAATGTGTAAATAATGACACATCATCAACTGAAAGGATTTCTGCAAGCAGAAAGCGTCCTTTGAGGTATGTGTAACTTGACTAATATTCTCTCAACAATAGGATTGCCCACAAAACAATGAAATAGTCTCCTCACAATGTTCCTCAATGTAAATTATTCCAAAATTCTTTTCATTTCAAGAAGTGAAATAACAGTTTAACTTTCTGTTAAATTTTACAATTATGTTTGTATTAAAATTTTTGTCCATTTATTTATTTCAGAGATATATTGGTGACGTTCGTTGATGAAGATATGGACTCTCCATTAAAATTGAGAAAAGTGTTAAAGATAGCTCGTAAACAGATCTTTGAACAGAAAAAAAAAATATTGGGCATTTACGGTCTCAGAATATGAAGTTCAGGAGGAAAATTTCGTCATTGGAAAATCTCACTGAAATCAAAGAAAAAGCACAAATTGTCTGATGATGCTCTTCACGTCTTAGAGGTATGACTTTTAATACACTCTCACAGTATGATCTAATTAGGAGTATTTAATTTAAAGATCTTAAATTTCACTTGTCACATTGAATCTCTGGATGTCTATTAGACGCATACTAAATGAGAGTGAAAGGTGTATTTGTTGAAGTATTGTGTTTGTATATGATGAACAAATTAAATGCAAATTAAGGTTGTTGATAAACATGCAAATTAAGGTTATTGTTAATATATCTTACACATGTTATCCTTTGCACATTAGAGTGAGGTATGAAAGACAACAAAATATACTTGTATCTGATACTTTCTTGATTACCCTGATGAGATGTGTTGATAACGCACTTAGTTATTTTTTGTAAAGTGGTCGTTTAATGCTATTTTCTTATCTTCTCATGAATGTAAATATCTATTTTTAAAAACATTTTAATTAAAAATATCATTTATTGAATATTTTTTATTGATATCATTTATTATTTCTTTCAGACGACTCTTCCAGATCTGAGGTCCATTTGCCATGACACTGCAATTTTATTCTTCTAAAGCTTATAATTATGTACGAGAAAACGCTAAAAACCGAAAAATTAAGAAAATGACAGAAAAAATGTACTTTTGGCGGTGATAGATAGCAGCTGGCAAGAAAGAGTTTGTGACATTTGGAATAGCTAGCGAAGACCCATGAAAATAGAAAACTAATACAGGAAAGTCAGAAAAAATACAGAAAGCCATTCTGTTTGCACCACTAGTTACTAGTAAACTAGTAAATTCTTTGAAAAATATGTACTTCAGCTTTTAGGTCAAAGACCCCCCATTTCGATCAGGTTTTTGTCCAGTTTTCCTGATCCATTGAGCAAATGCTGTGATGGCCCCTTGTTTTTCTTTGGACATAAATGTAGCTTCACTCTGCCCACGTTTTCTTGAGCTTACTTGCTAGTATTTTTAGGAGTAACTGTTACTGTTACTGTTTTGTTAGTAATACAAAGTAAAAAAATTGAAACCTTCAGTTTGTTGATCGATGCAAATAGGTTTATATAACTCGAGAGGGAAAATGTCTAATGTTTGTAGTTAAAATATTGGGAAGAGCATTTGAAACTCAAGAAAATGAGTGCAGATTGTACTTCTTCCCCATACATCACATACCGTTTTTGACTAAATAAATCAAAATATAAATCAAAGATAAAAAGCCTTTTATTTTCCTCTATAAATCCTTGAAATATCCTTTTGATAACTTGCTATTATAAATGTCACTAATGTAATATGAATGACTGATGAAATATCATTTTGATAACTTGCTATTATCAATGTCACTGATGTGGATCAATAGTAAAATGACTAGCATTGAGTAAATAACAGAAATTTGGATTAATGCATCCCATGGAGTTAATTTATTTTACAAATGTTATTTTTATTTATAGTCCTATGTAATTGTACTTGTAAATCAGGTTTAGTGGGGTACGCTGTTGAAAGTGACAAGTTGGACAAAAATCGGAAATTTTCATGTACTTAAGCAAATAGAGCAGAAAAACTTAAATTCACTTTTCTGCCATAAGCAACATTTTAGGGTTGTTTAATAAATGAGAAAATAATGCTGGAATGAAACATCTTACGTACGAATAAAAAGAAATAATTTAATGCGAGACGGGTGTTCTTACTGACGACCACCTAGCTGTCCCAAAGTCTCGTGACACGGGCGCGAGAGATGTTGATACCCGGCCGGGCCTTCTGCGCAGCCCGGTGCGCACTCTAGTATATCTCTCCTCTATGACTTCGAACGATGTAATCCATTGTTGCATATCTATGCCGCAAACTGCTTTCATGTTCAGTAATTGCACGGTTCAAATTTTTCCAGTCGTGAAACCCGTTCGGAGAATTAAACGCCGAATCGGAAGATGCAAAAAGACGGCATGCAAAACAGTATAACGCATTTTTAGATGGCGAAAATAGAAGCCATGATCTACAGACAGTTTCACTGTTTTGCAATTTACGTGTAAACACAGATTTAGTAAGATGTGTAATTACAATTTTCCCATTTCCATCTTCGTACTTTCTCACTGTTTTTGAAAAATCACAATCTTTATTTTGAAAAAACATAGGTCCTTTCTGAATCCAAAAACATCGAACTTCTTCACTTATATTATTCCATTCGCCGGAATCGTTTGACGTGCACCTTGATACTTTTGAAGAAGTCAGAGCATCACCTATATTTTCAGATGAGAAACACTTCTCATGCAATGAAACATCTTCCAGATGAGAACTACCTTCGGAGGTACCTGATTCTGGCTCCATTTTCAGGTTTTCTGATCGATTAATTTCATTCGGTGTCCAAAAAGAATTTCTGGTGTGTCATTTGAAGATATACATGGATTTACTGATTTTGTAAAGAAAGATGTCAGTTTGGGTAACTTTTTAATCCTTTCCTTCTCCTCAATCGCTTTTTTTCTCTTTGATGCACCGCTTGGATATGTACGTTTTGACATGGTACTAGTAAAATGAAATACCAATGAACTCTTAGAAGAAAATACATTATACTGTTATACAAATTAGTTTATTTACAGATATTTTCTGCATGCGTCAAATTCACAGTTCACAAAAGCAAACATTTTCGGTGCTTTCAATTTTTTATAATGTCACTTTGCATGTTAAAAATTGGGTTGATATTTCTTAATCATATTGATTTTTTTATTCATTTACACTTGTTATGTGTTATCATATTTGTATTTAAAACAATATTTTTGTCTAAATGATTGATTCGTTAATATATAATTCTTAAATACTCTTAATTTTCAAACATGAAACTTTATTATACAAATTATAATATAATAAAATTATACACTTTTTAATATACTTTAATCAATTTTTATTTGTTTGTTGCTCAATTTTTAAATTCATTAATTATAGTGTTATAGTATTGTTATTTATTAGTTATAAAAATATAATTTTATTACAATAAATAAACATTGTGGTTTACAAAAGTTATTAATTACATTAAAATGTAATTAAATGTATCTTAAACTTACATTTTTTAGTGTGTTCCTGTCGTGGGTTCAAATGATATGATAAACCTTCCAGATGTTAATTACGTAAAGATGTTGTATTTTATATTATACTTATAACACTTAACACTGTATTGCACTTGCTCTTCATTCTATTTCTGACTGCAAACGAAATTCATTTTCAATATTTGCCGATGGCTGCCAAGCAATACTAAGGTCGTCTGGTAAATTTCTATGAAAGAGCGCGCATTGTTGTTAAACATGTACATTGTTAGAAAGAACGATTCTTTGTAGACAGCTGTTGACTTGGCGACAGACTTCGAAAACTGAACTGATCAAATTATAAGTGACACATTTTATTAATCTCTCGACATTCGTACCATTGATGTTAGAAATATATAATATTACTTTAATCGTGAATATAAATTAATTCAGATGCAGTCTATATTGGTTCCACTCAATATATTAAGTTAATCAATATATTGTAACACATCTATAACACTTCTCAATCTGCCCCACGTTGGGCGCCACTGCAACAAATCTATAACACTTCTGAATCTGCCCCACGTTGGGCTGCCACCGTAACAAATCTACCCTCTCTCACATTCGATCTTCTTAACCTGGCCCACGTTGTGGTGCCACTGTAACCAACTTTTCCCACTTACAATCTGCCCCAAAATATCATGTTACAGAAAATTTATATCAAGCGGGTCGTGGCCGGTTCCATACTGAAAGCTCATAAACTATAAGTCAACTTTGCAGGACAGCCAGGTTCCTAACTACAAAATAATAAAACACATTTTGTGTGAGAGAGCACAAAATCGGTTGGCAGTCTTGCCTTCCGACATTTAATTTATTAGAATAGACACCCAATAACGCCTCACCAACATGCATTACACAAAGAAATCATTACACACAGAAACAGCAATAACCCGAAAACACAACAAAAATACTAACACTCAATGCACATAAATAATAATGACCATTTTATTTGTTTTTTTTCTATTAGGAATTCCTTTCTCTAGTAACTAGGGACGTACTTTTCCAAGTTCACCTTAATATTTCTATATTCTCTCCTAACCAATGACATTTGCCTGTTATTTAAACATTAGGTATAACATTTGAAATATCTTTAATTTTTCTACGGCAAAATTTAACATTTGAGTACTACTATAGGCGTCCATTACTAATTGTTACTGATTCTATTAGTTTTGTGCAACCCTTGTACTGGAAACAATAAAAACTGAGTGCACTTCCCGTGTTCGTTGCCGTCTGCTTCACGTTTTGGAGTAACACCATGCCTCCTGGGCGTCGAGTCTTCACACCGGCTCCCCGTAGACGCTGATCTGCTCGCGAGCAACTATTCAGTGTCTTCGCGCTTTATCCATTTCAACATTCATTGCTGTGTCTTTCACAATCCAAATTTATAACACGAATGATTTCCACGCAGAAGATTAATATTGTTTCTATCGCATTTTCGCCTTGCGAATAATTACTGATATGTCATATTAAGATTCAAGTTTTCTATTCCAAAATGTTTTCACGCACCACATGTGTCTCCCACCAAAGCTGACTCACTAAACAATCCAAATTCGTAAACACGAAATGTTTCCCACGCAACAAATCAATATTGTTTTTATCGCACTTTCACTCTGCGAATAGTTACTAATATGTCCGGTCAAGATTTAAAGTTTTCTATTCAAAAATGTTCTCACGCAACACACGTATCACCCACCGAAGCTGACTCACGAAAACCATCTACATTTCTTTTTCATTGTCGTTGCCTCCTATCTTCATTCCTTCAAACCAAACACCGGCCGCCGCCATTATTGTTCAAGTATTGTTACCCATAAATTTTTCCATTTCCCACTATTTTTAGTAAATAACCCTGCCACAATGTTCAAAATTCCCCATTTGGTCTCAATGTCTCTGGTTTTTATTCAAAATGTGCATTTTCGACCCCCATCACGCCGAAAAAATGCCGATTTCCATATCATGTATTTAGCACTTCACGTCAACTGTTCTGCATAGTCATCTTCCATACTGAAAATTGTTATAACAGCGCAACCCGTGGTTCAATTTTAATGAAACCAACACTGAAATTCTTCTCAAATTAATATCTATTTAACCATTATTTCTATTTGTGCGCATTTAATAAACTAAGATATTACTTCCGCGCAACGCGGCTTTCCGTTGCCCCATTACTATAGTCCGTTAGAGCTAATTTTCTTTGAACGTATGCTAAAACTCATTGGGATTCTTATTATCATTCTCTTAATGATCCTGAATCATTACAATATATGTAGTAAATATTACAATTTTTACTTTCCCGCATACGTATATGTATGGGGAAAGTTATATAATGCTGCGCGAAAAAACGGCGGATTTTCGACAGAAAAACTATTATTACAGGGCCCTGGTAACGAAAAAGTGGATAAATCCAGTTGCCAAATTAAGAAAACAAAAATCCTCTAACACGTGGTGTAGTCAAAATACACGTTTTAGGCCCGCAACAGACTACGCCGAGGAATGTGTTTCCAGAAATGTGCGACGAGAAATGTGGAAAATCGAAACAAGGGACTCTTATGGATTCCCACACACTTGAAAGAGTTTCCCTCGTTCGCCTCTGCGGAGGCAAAAGACTTCCTCGCTCGAGTCGGTCGGCGAGCGAGTTTTCTCGGACACATTTCTACTCCTTCACTTGTTATACGACATTTGGGCGTTCGCTGCCGCAGGAAAACACCAAACAGTGCTTAAAACTGAGTGAGGTTATAACGTTTGGCAGTTAAAGATGCGATAAACTACCAGTTTTTTAATTGTTTTCTTGAATTTTCTCTTCAAACGGAAATGAACACGTAGAAACTTGTATGGAAGATATTCTTATTGTGTGAAATCCGCTCATAATGAGTAATATAAAAATAAAAATTTGAAGCAAGGCACTTGAAAGGGTATTTTGAAAGAATTGAATTAATTTATTACTTTTCTTAATTGGTATTTATGAATGAATTTATTAATTGTGAATTTTATTATGAATTATTTGATCATTATCTGTTCATTATTCAACCAACAAATATAGTAAACCAGAGTGTGGTAGAGATTACGGAGTTCAAGAAAATTTGCTGATGTACAACCCTTATACGTCACTTCTTGTGTTTTTTTACATTAAATAATGATTTGTATGCAATGTAGTAGTGTGTTTCTCTCTAGGTAATTCGAGCTCGTTAAACAAATGGTTTACGATTATTGTAACAAAACAAGGATATCACGAGTAAAAATTACATAAGAGCATTTAATAAAACAAGAAATTGGACTCTCAGATGATCTCATAGCTAAAACTGCTGGCATCACTCTCGGCTTGTGGCACATAAGGCATTTCGAGACATCGAATAACCTCTTTGTAGTGTGTGGACGCAGCCTCGCCGGCTTATTTTCCACATTTCTCGTCGCACATTTCTCGCAACGCATTCCTCGGTGTAGTCTGTTGCGAGCCTTATGGGGCAGACCAGCAACGCCCGAAGTGACATCTGGTGGCGAAAGTTGTAAGTTGTCCGGTGACCGTAGTTGTATTCCACCGTAAGTTGTATATGTTGGAGTGCAAGTATTCGAGTAAATTGATGCATAGAAAAAAACTAGAAAGAGTAAATCCCCGAATAAAAATAAGAGGAAAGGCGGAAAAAATTGTTGTGTTCCTTACTGAGCAAAATTAAAAAACCTCAATTTGGAATTTTAGTTTCCCAAATCGTGAGTGGGAAACAGAGCATTAATGACACATGTGGACAAAATAATGTACATGGCCTCTGTTCTAGCAAATAACAAAGAACCGCTTCTGCGTCATGACTAATTTAATAAAATTTTATCAGGTTTATATGATAACATTGTAAAGAAATGTGTAATCTTAATAAAACACTTACATAGATTATCATGTAAACTTCGTTCAAACAAAATGGTCCTTAAATTAGGCAGATACAACGATTTTTGAGATTCATAATTTAGCTTCAAGAGCTGGTATAAAATAAGAAAAATAAAATTTTCAATTTGGGGAATAATAGATGATTAAAATTCTTCATCCCGATGAACAAGAATATGAACTTGATCGACTGATGAATAGACAAAAAAATGACAAATGTGTATTGCAAGTATGTGCATAGATACTTGAAGCCGAGTATAATGACGATGAGAAACTTTTATTTTTAAATCACCGTTTTCACCAAATATGGAAAAGATACAATTTTTTTCTTCCATGTCCACTACTGCACCATGTTTACATGAGTAAGGGCCAGCGGCGTAGCTTTAGCTGGTGTCATCTGGGGCAAAGCTAATGGTGTCACCCCCGCCATAAATTAAGTATAAAAATATCTATTGCTGCCTAGATTGTACATTATTTTATTAAAAATACAAGCATATTTGCATATAATAGTTATTTATAGTATATTAAAAAATTCTATGAAATTAAGAATAATTGCAATATAATTTTTAAATAAATAGTTTAAAATTAAACATAACTTATCAACAAATGTAAGTTATTTATAAAAACTGTTTAAGAGATTTTAGGGCAACAAACGAATTTATAATTTCGTTAAAATCTATACTTATTACAATGTCATTTTCTATTGACAATGAGCCAAATCAGATAGTCTTGATTAATATATAAAATTTTTAAATAAATGATTTAAATTGTATAATTTCAACCATAAAAACATTTAATTGGTGTCATCCCTAAAATGGTGTCACCCGGGGCGCGCCGCCCCCCTTGGCCCCCCTAGATACGCCACTGGTAAGGGCACTTGGTTTCCAACAATTCAAATCCTTGACCATTCTTAATTATCCCATCAGGACTGCAGGCTGACTATGGCTGCTTAAAAGAAATTATAAAACCCGTCTTACTCCCGTCATGGACTTCCTTTACACTATATACATGAAAACTTTCTACTAGTTTCTGCCCTTTATTTACACTTTTCTGTTGGAATATTCCGACATCAACAGGTCGAAAACAGCAAGTAATAGTTATTAGCATTATATCTAATATAATATATTAATAATATATATAATTCGAGAATCCTGTGCGATATACCTATTTTCACTGTACACGCGGCAATACTCACTTCTACTTCGATCACCGGATTATTGCGGATTGCTGCCGCTAGAGCGCAGTGACGTCGGAAAAAATTCAACTTGCCTGCCCCATAGCTCCTTCATACCGAAAATTCGATTGACGGCAAAACGTGTTGGTCCGTCTGTCTGTGAACAACGCTAGCGACTAAACTGTTCAGCCGATTTACTCCAAAATTGATATTCCCCGATCGATCTGACTGATGTCGTGGCCCCTGGAATTTGAAACCGATATTTTAATTTTCGGGGGTACTTTACATGAAGCCCCGGGGACATTTTCAACATTTTCAAAAAAACGGCTCCAGACGATTTGATAAAATTTTTTGTCAGGTAGTCTAAAGGTCGTTTAAGAGAATGGCGTAGGTCTCATGTTGGTTGAAAACTCTGGTTTTTCGAAATTGAAAAAAATCAAATTTTTTTCGGAGTCTTCCTACAACTACAATTGTAAAGATTGTAGAAACAATTTTTTTCTTAATGAAATGTGTTCATAAAAACAGATCTTTAAATAACGTCATGTTCAAATTTTCGAAAACATGAGTATTTTTTGCGATATTCTGTGTCAAACATGTGCAATTTTTATTTCCTTTAAACCATTTCTTCTTAGACACCTCACAACAAATTTTGATTAAATTGGGACCTTAGATAACGTAAAGGTAGCTTAAGAGAATGGCGCATGTCTCATGTTCGTTAAAAT
Organism: Acheta domesticus; assembly: GCA_031308135.1. NCBI lineage: Eukaryota > Metazoa > Arthropoda > Insecta > Orthoptera > Gryllidae > Acheta > Acheta domesticus. The sequence continues at coordinate 178,247,582 of JAHLJT010002406.1, forward strand.
GCCTGGTTTTGCAAAAATTAAAACAAAAATGTCGGCCACTTCTTGCAATGCTCCGTATATACGTGCATATACGGAAAAGTAAAATATACTATGTGTATAAGTATGTATAAGGAAAATAAAAATAATTGATTTAAATATAATCTGTTATTGGAAATGCCAATATTTATTCAATTTTTGCTTCTTCACACTTTAACTTATCGACAATGCGGAGGCTACAATGGAATTCCGCTTAGCCAACACCCCTGGATGTTGGCACCCCCAGGGGGTGTTGGCTTAGCGCTCGCGAATTCCTGGGAATTAAGTACATGTCATTGTTACGAGTTGCGATAACAGTTAGAGGCGCGCAACTTGGCGACAACGCGCGATTAGCCACCACGAGTTCGTACATTGCTGTGTGTCTTCTGGGAGCAAATAAAAAAACCCACGAAGTCTACAAGACTTGTAGACTTCGTGAAAAAACCTCACTCCTGGAAAACATTGTCTTTGATATTAACCAGCCATTCAGCGATACTGAAATTTGAGGGATATAATTATTTGTGCGATATGAATGAAAACCTCAATAGCTAAGATGTTAGTAGCAGAGAAAATGCAATATCTTAATATTGCGTAGCTGTTTTTTATAATTCGGGAAAGTACGTGCTGTTCTAGCACCACTAGTTCAGTTTTGTTATATATTTTTATCATCTGTGGGGGCCCTTTGACAGTGCTGCCATCTGTCCTCTTTTTGGAGGACATGTCCTCCTTTTTTAAAACTGTCCGCCTGTCCTCCCTCCTTTTTAATATTTATTTGAAATGTCCTCCTTTTTTCTTGTAGAATTGAAAATAATACTGGCAAAATTATAAAGTAATTTAATTCATAAAAGGGACGTCATATCTTGAATATCTACATTTTTAAGAAGAAGAAAATCAATGACCTGACTTTGAAATGATTTTACCAAGTCTAAATTAGATTACTTACAGGAGAGAGATGTCACCATTGATGACTGCAAATTCTTTGACCACTATCAGTGCTTGAAAGCATTTCTTTGTGGACAAAATGAATATTGTGAGAAGTGGGTGCATGCGCAGGGAATTTCTTTGAGAACACACAAACATTAGACAGTTTTACTGAACTTTTAATTTGCCAATTTTATTTCGCAATTTTCCGGTTCAAATTGCAGTGTTGAAAGAGTGTTTTCTTTAATTAATTCACAGTGGACTGATGAGAGAAAAAAAACTGCTTGTTGAGTCAATAGAAGGAATCATAACTGTGAAATATAATTTGAAGCATTTAAATTGCTTGCAGTTCTATAAATATATAATTTCTAAACCAGATTTGTTGAAAAAAATTCATCAAATGATAAATATTATTCGAGCAATAAAAATCAATAAAAATGTTACTCTTACAATGTAACAATAAAGTTGGTATCTTTCTGCAAGCAAAATCTAATATTAATTTAATTAATATTATTGGAGTAAAATATATATTGATTACAAACAATTTCAAATCCGTCTGTCAAACATAATGCCTATTAATAAAACATTTTATTTGAAATTGATTATTATCAATAGATATTATAATCCAATACATTTAACAAATGGTCATAATTATAACATAATTAATATTATATATACACCTTCATATTTATATAATATTAACATTATTTTTAAACACTATTAATGGTTTGGAATTGTCGAGTATATTGTCTATACATCGTGGACTATAAAAATTTAAAATGTCCTCCTTTTTATTGAAATGTCCTCCTCTCTTTGGGAAAATGTCCTCCGCTGGGGAAAAAATGTCTGGTAACCCTACCTTTGATCATGGGGGCCCTGAGGCACGAGCCTCGTCTGCCTGTGCTTAAGGATGGCCCTGCAAATGCAGTTGCAATCCAATTGGTATCAATACATTTGCGAAAATACCAAAAAATATTGCAAATTTTTTAAAATTACCAAATGCAGAAAAGTATTCTGGTCATTCGTTTAGGAGAACATCCGCGACGTTTCTCGCAGATAATGGTGGTGATATCACCAGTGGCGAAGTGTCAGGGTAGGCAGAGTATAAGCTGAGCTATCCCTACGAATCTTGAAGAAGGCGAGAAATATATCTTCATTAAAAAAAGGAAATTCTCAATTTATAATGTTATTTTCGTCAATTAATGCCGTATGCGTTCTTATGCGTATTCAATGCGATGTGTCCTCGCCGCCGCCCGGTGCAGTGGACAGGCTGCGGGGAAGGCTGACTCGCTTCAGCTTACCGCTGGAAGACAGTTTGTGGGCCAGGGAAGGGGCGCGGGGAAGTGATCGCGCATGCGCATTTAGTAGCTGGCCCGGTCACTCGGCCAGATCATGAAGTCTACAACGAGGAGACTCAACTCTGGTGGTGGGGGTATGTACGAAAAACGTCGGCAGCTACTTGAAAAATAATACAAAAAAAACGAGTCCCTTCGCCTTCAGCGACATCACGTGGCAATTGAAAGAACTACGAAGGCTTTCAAAACAGCCAATGGCAGCAAAGCATCGTATACAAAATTTAATTCAAACATTTTTTCTACAAAATTATTTACTACTTACTACTTCCTTTTGAACTTATTGTCTTCGGTTAAGCACATCCGCACACCGCCTGGTTGTAGACTTCGTGGGCGCCACTTGGACCAAACGAATTTTGACGATTGGTGGCCGAGAAAAGCCGAGATAAGTTCCTTCTTTCGCCGCGCGATGTCGCTGAAGGCGAAGGGACTCGTTTTTTTTTTGTATTATTTTTCAAATAGCTGCCGACGTTTTTCGTACATACCCCCACCATGCCTCCAACACCGGAGTTGAGTCTCCTCGTTGTAGTCTTCGTGAGCCAGATGTTTAGGCCGGCCTTACTACTGGGTAAGTAATTTAAACTCCTGCCGGCAGGCGCTCTCTTCACCATAAGCTTGCGTGGAACTTCCGGAAATGTCCACTAGAGGTCATTGAGCAACTTCAAATATCACTACTAACAAAAGTAAAACTTTTATTTATTCCAAATTCCAGTATTAGAACTCCTCTGTCGCTAATTCATGAAGTACAATACTGAGAATTTCATTTTTTTTCTCCCGAATTATTTAGCATTGGGTTAACATTTAATAAAACAAGATAATTTGAAAAACGTTGAGTTTAAGCATTTGTGGGTTGGTATCGCGGCGAGTGTGTGAATCCCCGAGTAGTATTGTGTTCTGGAAAGATAAAAAAGGATCTCATCAGTGTAATTTCATTTTGTAAGTTGACTGACTAGCGTATTCGTGTGTGGGTTACAAGTGAAATGTCGTTGACCTGAAACTGCATGACGCTGTGTCTCATTGACAATTAGCAGTCTGAAAACAATTAAAACTCATTTACGTAATTCTAATAACAAACTCTTCAACTTTGCTACTATTTTAATAGACAAGAAACTTCCGTGTAAGTGTTCGCAAGATGCTATGTTTAAAGAAAAGTTGAATTTTTTATGAAGAAAACCAGACATTGAGAATTGATTTGCAAAAACTGTCAAATAATTTAGATGGCTACAAACTCTTGAAAACAAGGAATTAACATAAATTATAAATAAGCATAAACATTTACAATTTTTTTTCAATTCTGCAGTAGGCTTATTCTTGATCTGAGTATTGTTGCATGATTGAAATAATAATAATAATAATAATAATAATTATTATTATTATTATTCGAAGATAGATGTCAGAAGACTACACATTTAATAATAATAATTATAATAATAATAATAATTATTATTATTATTAAATGTGTAGTCTTCTGACATCTATCTTCGAAATATTCGATATTTCACAAATTAAATATATGTTTTTACAAAATGTTCGTGACTCAGCTTATCCAAAAATTAACCTCACGCTTCGCTACTGGATATCACTACACCTAAACGTCATGGAGGATTGCGGTCTACAAGTGTAGCCGAGTCTTACATCGAAGAATCGGTGAATAACAAGATTCAAATAGCTAACAAGATATTGGTTAGTGCAGAAAGCAAAGAAAAACTAGTGGTGCTACAACAGCACTTACTTTCCCGTATTAGAGGAAACGGCTATATAGTACTGAAATATTGCACTTTGTGCGCTACTATAATGCGATTTTTGTAGGAAGAGCTCTCAAAATAACTCAAATCCCATCTTCGCGATGGAATATGTTACGGTATTTCGTATCATTCAAAGTCGTTCCGCTAGATTTCGCACGATCGCGACCGTATGAAGCAGTGCTTGCGATCATGCGACTTCTACCGGCAAGTCCGAGAAAAGACGCGAAATGCCGTGACATATTCCATCGCGAAGATGGGATTTGAGTTATCTTGAGAGCTCTTCCTACAAAAATCGCAGTATAACATCTTAGCTTACAACTCACTGTTTCCATCGCAGTGTTGTCAGAACTGTGTGAATTCTACAACTGCACAAAATTTAATACAAACGTTTTGTAAACCTATATTGGAAAAAGAAGCCTGATAACCTGGACAATATAGAAATGCATTCCATAGGGCCATGATTAGAGAAGAGTATTTTAAAACCATGCAACAAATTCTCTACTCACTACAAATGCTACAGCATTTGCTGCGAAAACTGAATATTTTCATGCAAATATCAACATAAATTAGACAATTATAACTCCTTTTCATACAGCTCATTCAGGTCACAACAATGATACGTATTCACAGAAATTCGCGAGCGCAAAGTGAATTCCATTGTTGCAGACCCTGCATTGTCGATATTCTGAGAGCTATTAATTCTTTTTACTTAATTCAAATATTTCAATATAAACTATTTATAAAATATTAATGTGTAAGTGTATAACAAAAGTTCTAATGTAAGAAACGAAGAAAGAAATAATATACAAAATAGCCCATTCTAATTTACGACGCACCCAGCTGTCCGAAGCGCTGTAAATTTACAGCGGGCTATTATGTTTGTCATAAAATTATAGAAAAGCTACTCGTATTTTGAAAAAATTAAGCATGACCTTATTTGAAGATGTGGTTTTGATAAATACATTTAATTCAGAAACAAATGTATTTTTAAAATTTTAGTTGTGAGAATACGACGAAAGCGAAGCGCAGTCAATTCCGAGCGGACTTTCGTTTGTCAGGAAATTATAGAAAAAACAACTCATATTTTCAAAAAATTCAACACGACCTTATTTGAATGGCACAGACTTTCCCGTATTAGTTTTCTATTTTCCTGGGTCTTCGCTAGCTATTCGGAATTGCCACATACTCTTTCTTGCCAGCTACCATCTATCATCGCCAAAAGTACATTTTTTGTCATTTTCTTAATTTTTTCGGTTTCCTATTGGTAGAACAGAAACATTAATTTTAGAATATTAAAGAACACAAAACCTAGCCGTAAATGGCAATTTTCTTTTAAAAATTATGTGCCGTTTAAGAGAAAATGGCGTTTTAGCACTACTAAAAAAATGCGAAATTTGAAGCTCATTTTCACAGAAAATTTTTGAGTTTTCAAAATACTTTATTGGAAGTTATTTGAAGCACATTCTCGCAAATATAATCATCTTTACAAATTGCGGATAATGTGCATATTAAAGATGTGAGAGATCTTTCAAAAAAATTTACATTTATATAATTTTTGAAAAAAACAAAAAAACTCAAAATAAAATTCACGCTATACTAATGAGTGTAATTAGCACTATCCGTTACAAAAGTTTCAAGAAAAAAATTGCAGCCATATACGATAAAATGACGTTTGAGCATTTCTGAAAATGCCGAAATTTGAGCTACTTTTCACAGAAAACGGTAGTGTTTTCTAGAAACTTTACTTGACATTATTTAAAGCATATATACTCGTAAATATAATAATGTAAAAAAATCGCCGATAATGTAAATATTAACGACGTGAGAGACAAGTAAAAAAATTTACATTTTGGTAATTTTTGAAAAAACCAACCGATAGACCAAAATGGCTTTTATGTCATTGATAGAGTACATTTACCACTATCCCTACCAAAAGTTCAAAGAAAAAATTTGGGGCCGTTTTTGAGAAAATTTTGTTTTTGTAATTTTTTAAAATTGCACATATTGCACGAAAACTACCAAAATTGTGAAAAACATTTACATGACCTTTATTAAAGAATTCAATATGCAGAACAAATTTTATTTGAAGAAAAAATCTCTATCTTCAATTTTGTAGTTGGAGAAAGACGCCGAAAAAAAATTCAAACTTTCACAATTTTCGAAAATTCAGAGCTGTACGTGAAAGTCGGACCTATGCCATGTTAAAAAGTGTATTTTACTCTATTCATACAAGAAATTTAAAGAAAAAAATTCGAGCCGTTTTTGAGAAAATTTTGAAAACCCCCGGGGGGCTTCATATAAAGTACCCCCAAATTTTAAAGAATCTTTTTCAAAATCACAAAGCTTTGACTAGAATCAGATCGACTGGGGAATATCAATTTTGAAGAAAATCGACCGAACGGTTTAGGCGCTAGCGTTGACCACAGACGGACAGACGGACGGAATGCCGTCAATCGATTTTTAAGTATAAAGAAGCAACAAATCATGGATTTTGACCACACCACGAGATAGAGGATTTTTTTTCTTAATTTAGCAACTGGTTTTATCCACTTATTCGTTTTCACGGCCCGGCAATTAATTTTTTTCCGCCGAAAATTTGCCATTTTTTCGCGCAGCATTACATAACTTTCCCTATACTATGTATATCACTCCGGGAAAGTAAAAAACAAGCATTTTAGATATAAATGTATGTTCTGTACAATTTATCAAACTGTACAATTAATCTACATGTTCACAAGAATTAATTTCATGTTTTTTGTTGTTCTTACTATATTACCAAATAAAAACAAAATATAATTTTAAAGGAGTAATAAATTAATAAATCAGTTTTTAAAAGTAAGTTTTTTCATAACGTATTTAATTTTACTGCGAACTCTGCAATCTGTTTGTATGGTACCACTGCCTTCTTTAAACTCCATAACTGAAAATATATAGGGGCCGTGACTATTACGTCAGTAATGGCTCTATTTCGTCGTGCAGAAATAGCAATGACGTAATGATTCGTGCAATATGCCATATTATGAACGATTTTGTTAATGTAAAAGGGTTGTTTATAATGCTGGTATAGAAAAAATGTACTTTTGGCGGTGATAGATGGCAGCTGGCAAGAAAGAGTATGTGGCAATTCCATATAGCTAGCGAAAACCCAAGGAAATAGAAAACTAATCCGGGAAAGTCTGTGCCATTCTGTAGCACCACTAGTTTCTTGCTCCAAGGCAGAATTCTCATTGTCTTCCGATGATGCTATAATTTTCCATTCCTAATTTTTGGGAACAATAGGGCATAGAAAAATACTTACTCGGTCTCTCCTGGACCCTTTTGCCCCAGTCCACTCAACTTCGCACAACTATTGGACACAACTTTGTTATCGTGAAAATACAACTTTATTTTAGAGATAAAAGAATATCTCACTGAGAGAAAGTGTACCTAAACAAAGAAAAACGTTTTTAAACCATTATAGGAAGAGGAAATTCTCCAACAAAAAAAAAGATGTTTTAAAAGAAAATCGACACTTCAGATTTTATCCATAAGCTCACGGGTCCTAGAAGTTTGAATCAAAGTATAGATACGATAATACTGCTTTCCAGGGTGTAACCTTACACCTTGCTGCCCTATACTGCAATTTTTGTAGGAAGAGCTCTCAAGATAACTCAAATCCCATCTTCGCGATGGAATATGTCACGGCATTTCGCGTCTTTTCTCGGTCTTGCCGGTAGAAGTCGCATGATCGCAAGCACTGCTTCATACGGTCGCGATTGTGCGAAATCTAGCGGAACGACTGTAAATGATACGAAATGCCGTGACATATTCCATCGCGAAGATGGGATTTGAGTTATCTTGAGAGCTCTTCGTACAAAATCGCAGTATAAACAGCAGAGAGTTCGTTCATTTGCTGAGTGATGGCGCTGAAGTTCAGTTTAGCCGTTTAGCTGCCGACGTTTTCCGTAGCGTACCATGCCTTCAACCCCGGTCAGAATTGTCTGCCTTCTTTACAATCTTCATTGTGAATGAAGCCTCCTGTGTCAAACACTGACTGCAATGAATCCTGAATTTGTTAAATCTAACCCTTGCAAATCCCTTGTTTTTATTCGAGGCTATAGTTTATGTAGGTAATGCAAACCGATGTCGATTAAGTTTATAAATAAAATAGGGAAAGATGATGTTTTAATGTTTATGAGAATTACACAAATCAATTGATAATTTTAGTTTTGTGGAAATAAGTTGAAAATTGTTAGTCTATTAATAATTTATTCCATGTTGGATAATTATTTTTATTTTGTTTCTAATGCCTCTACTCAATAATATTAGCAATAGCAAAGTTTTCGGCTGGAAACAAGCATCAGATAATAACCGTGGTGGAAATAACACCATGATAAGAACCATGGTGGAAATAACCTATTGTTATTTCTACCATGATAAGAACGAATCAGTAGTTCGGCTGTGCTCTGTGTGTGGTGAGCGTGGTCTGAGCGTGGCTTGGTTTGGCTTGGTCCTGGAAAGCGTATGCCTTACCTTGCCACCATTAATCTGCGTTGCGGATATTGGAATGTAGTTTTTCAAGTACCCGTGAATGTTGCTTTCTGTTTAATTCCCAAAGAAAACGTTTCCTTACTCCATCCTTTATAGCTAGTAACTCATTGCATTAAAAATGAGATCAATAATACAATTGAAAATGAAATAAATTATCAATGGAGAACCTTTAGGTAATTAAATTAAAACGAAAGCGTTTTTTGAATTGTTTCTCCGAATTCAAGCTTCTTAGTCATGGGACGGCTATTCATTTACAATATTTTATGTTCATAAATATGAATTTTTTTTAAAATGAATAACCAGATACCAGAATCGACGAAGCCCGAGGCGATCTTGGCGCTGGGGTTGTGGAAGTTCTATGTGACCGACATGTCTAGCCAGATACGGTTAAGTTTGTGATGCATTGGCTGTATTTTGCGTAATTTTCGATGGGTTAGATTTACGTGTATGTAGAAAGTTGTTAAAGATGTCGGATTTATTGTTTAATATATGGAATAATGATGAAGGCACTTCTTTTCTAGAACTCAGTGGTGTCATTTTGTTGGGAGGTGTCCCCTAGAACTTGTTTGTGAAACGTTTACCCAATAAAAGGTAAGGATGTATACGTGATATTTAGAAAAGTGTGTTATTATTACGGTGCTCATTTCTTTTGCTGCTATCGTATTAAAATTTATGATTCGGTTTCGAAATCTATTGTTAGCACCGAGAATCTTGCAAATGCAGAGTGTCAGACTCACATTCCCGCATTTTCTGTGTAAGCAAAATTTAAAATGATCCGTCTTCCATAGGGCAGTGCTTACGAAATTCAGAGATGACATTCTTCTGTATTTGATTCAAAACTTTCTAATATTAATATACCGGGCCAATGCCCCCGACCTGCCATGTCAGTACTTGTGTTTTGTCCAGTTTTTGTGTTTTTTAACCAGATTGTTTTTGTTTTTTATTCCGTTTCCAAGTAAGATTGATTGAAATCGTAATGAAATTCTAATTGATTGTGAATCCAAGTTATGATTTTGAAATTAAGAGAAATATTGTCTGCAATGGTTCCTGAGAGGTGACATTTGATTCTTCTGAATAATGCAATTCAAACATTGTTATTCATGTTCATTGTATGGCTATTTTTTCAGATTTTCATATTGGAAACTGGACGTTGAAAGTGGCAGGATGGCGAGTCCCTCGCCACAATCCTCCCCAATGCCCCCACCCCAAACACCATCTCCTATGGGTCCTCCTCAACAGTCACCATCTCCAATGCCATCTCCTGGTGGAATGGTGCCTCCTTCACAAGCTCCTTCGCCTATGGGTCCACCCCAGCATCATTCACACAGTCCTACTGGCTACAGTCAAGGGCCACCACCTGGTGTAATGCACATGAATGGCCCCTCTGGATCTCCACAACATTCAATGGGTCCTGGGATGCAGCAAGGAACTCAGACATTTCAACAACACACAATGGGAGGAATGGGTCACTCTCAACCAGGCTCCCAGGTAAGGTTTTTTGAATGAATAATTCAGAATGTTTGATCTTTAAAAGAGAGGAGTGTAAAGTGCCCTTGCATTTGTTAAATCTGACATGAAGATAAATTGTTTTTTCATTGTATAATGAAACAGACTCCTTAATTATGATTGTCAAGTTTAAAAACTTACATTCCCATTTTTGAATATTTATTTCTAAAAGTTGTTTTAAAATATTTTGATGTATTGATTTTTTATTTTCTAAAACTAACTTTGACACTTTGTTTAGTATGTCATGTTGACTGTATTAGAATTAAATGTGTTTTATTCTGGAAATTTTCTGAAGCTTTTTGCATTTACAACCATCAAATTCAAACTTGATCTGCAATGGATAGGGGTCATCCATAAATTATGTAACACTAAAGGGGGAGGGGAGGGGGTCTGAGACAGCATTACATAAAGATAGGGACCTGCAGTACAAGCGGGAGGCGGGTATTGAAAATACTTAAAAATTGTGTTACGTAATTTACGGATGGTCTCATATCATGTTATGAAGAAACTTTAACTTTTGAAAGTTGGTTGTTTATTTACATTGCTAAGAATGTTAAATTTCTTAACATTCAGGTAGGTACAAGGGCACTTCACTTTAATTGTTTTTCATGAAACAAGATTGAGATTAGGTTCAGGATCTTTACAGAAACAAAACAAAATATGTCTGAAAATATGATTATGTATTATCAAGATAATGCCAAAAGAAAGTTAAAGTTTGGTGATCACTTGTTTTGGGAAGGATGGCTTTACAATTAAGTACATACGTTATTTACACTTTCAATCCTGAGGGATAGGCCACGTGGTTAACTCCTGTGTGATGGGCAATGTAGCTATTATTTAAACATTCTAAAACAAAAACTGTCATACTCATCATTTTGAAATTGATAAAATCTTGTAGTATTGTCTTTCCTCTTTGTATGCATTTTATGATCATTTGATTGTTCAAAGAAACTTGTGTTGTCAATTTTATGTTTTTGTGGAAAGTAACAATGTTACAAAATATGGAAGGAAACACAATGAACTTCGTATGTCTACAATACTGGTGCACTATAATTATATTTTGTTAAAGTTCAGATATAATTCCATTTGTATGTCTATTTATTTCTACCTTTATTTTTCAAAATATACTGTGGTAAAAAATGATGAAAAATAGTCTAGTTCAGTTGAGTGTTTGTTTACAGGAAGTTTTATTTCACGGGTTTTCTCAAACACTGGTAATTCATTATCAATTTCACAGAATTCTAAAGGAAATGAAATCTCTTGAATTTGAGAAGACTCATCAATAGAATCATTTGCATCATTATTACTCTCCTCAATATAATTTTTCGTTGCTCAAACTAGACAACAGCCCAGGACAAAAATCGTCGTCCTCATCAAAAGAATACAGTTCTGATCCATTATTCAATAAGAAAACTTTGGGACTATTAATGTTGAGAGGCACTGTGAATTTGACATGTCTTATAAACCTCTGTAAATGTTGCTAACAGTAGGAATACAATTTACATAGAAAGACCTTCGGAACATAATTGATAAGGTGTGAATTTCTATGATTTTGCATACTTTTGTCCATTGCTAAGTTAAATTTCTTGACATTTGGTTAGAATATAATGCTATATAGATTAATGCATATTTGGCCAATTTTTCCTGTTGGTGCATATTTGTGTAATTATAGAAGCATATTTTGCTTATTTTTTTTAAATAGAAACTTATCTGTTAAATGTTTCATGCTTTTCATAAATCTACTTATTCGTAAGCATTCATTGATTAGAAAGTGTTTGTCACAGTTTGAGTTTTTCCAAAACAAATAGCATCTATTACTTGCTTATAATTGATTTCCTTCAATATTACTTGGAAACAAATTTTTACTTTAAATTAATTCAAGTTAAAATATTTAATATAGTTTTGATACATATAAATGTGATTGTAAGCGCTGAATTCATAGTCAACACTTACGATTAGTGTTCCCTGAAGTAAACTAATTTTATTCACGAACAACTCATGAGTGCACCCTTACATGATCACACATTCTTGTGAGGGATGTTGCCTGCTGTAATGCCTTTTATTTGGTTACTTTGACTTGTCAGTAATTAATCAGTTTAGTTTATATTCTAATGTATATTTAGTTTTATTAGAATCTTCTAAGATGTTAGTGTTTTACTATTTATATTTTATTAATGTTTGTACTAGTTTTATTAATACCAATAAAATTTTCTAGGTATTAGTTTTATGTTTTCAAGTCAGTGTCAGCAAGTCATCGTTGTATTTTCTTTCCTCTTGGTTTGCTTGGACAATTGCTTCTGAACACATAAGAATGAGCGTTTATATTTATTGTGATTTACTGGGCCCACCTTACGTTGTATAGCTAAGAATGTGATCAAAAACACTTTCCTTCATTATAGTGAATGTAGATTCAGAAAAAAAAAAATTAATATTAGGTTTAGTTTTATTTATAGTGGTTTCCAGCAGTTATCAAATATTAAAGGAATTTGAAAAGGATTTTAAAATTCCACATTTTTACCAAACTCCAGTGATGGTATGCATTTCACTTATTTAAGTATTTCCTCAGGTGAGTTGTCATGATAGTGACTGTAATGTTTATTATTGAGATTAAGAAAGATAATTAAAAATCATAAGAATAAAATTATTAATTTTGATAGGTTTTAAAGCAGTAAGAGATAGTATAGAAGTATTGAACAGAAACCTAAAAGGTTTCGGCTAATGGAGGAATGGGAAAGGAGTGCAAATTTATGAATTAAGTAAGAAATAAGAAGAATGATTTCGTAAATTGTGAATTTTGTGATGAAAATTGTATTGTTCTAATAAGTATATTTTTCTCTCATTTATGGGAAGTTTCTTCAATTTCTTATGGATCAATGTCAAATGTTCTAACATTAAACAAACTTGTTTTGGCACTTTTTTGATGATCTGTTGTCAGTACAAACTTGTTTTGGCTTTCAGAGATGGTTCTTATGTTATTCCACAGTATAGGGAACATTGTTTATTACTGAATTGTAATTGTTGATTGGTTATGCTATTACGTTGCATCAGATCCAGCAAGTCCAAATCATCGATAGTTGGTGGAATGAAATGTTTTATACAATTTTAGAAATTTGCGTATTAGTCACCCAAACCCTCTTCTTGTGACTTCTTTGTTAATTTGAAATTACTTAATTGATTATTTTATTTTTCACTTTTGGGCCAACACTGACAAAAAGTATTAGGACTCCAGTCAGTTGTTATGGAATACTTAATATTGTATTTGAACTTTTTTGACTCTTTGATTCTAGTGTTCCATAATCTTTTCATCCACAAAATAGCAATCAAGGTGACCTCTTATATTTTTCTATTGATTAGGAATCATATAATATTATTTGCTGTTATTGCTATGTAGGGAGTAAATAATACTTGTGGCCAAATTTTCATTCTTAATTTTTATGCTTTTAAACAAGAAACACTTAAAAAAAAACATTTAGTCATATATCTGTACTTCAAATTGTATTTCAGTATTTGTGTATCAGAGTAGGTGAGATGCCTTTTCATCTGCTTCTTTAATTATTGCTATCAGCTGATCTGCCAATGGTTGGGTGGATGCAACTAATATTTTTTTTTCTGTTAACTGAAATGGTTTTCCTGAAAAAAATAAGAATATTATTAATAAATTATTAATATAATAAACAATAATATTAGAATTAACAAATAGCTTTTCAAGAGAATTTTTTTTAGCAGTTATTATGATGATGCTGAAATTTTGAATTTTGTGATTGGATGATTTACAGTGTCCCTGAAATATTAAACCCAGTCATAATAGTTGTATTATCTTTTGGAATTATCAGATATTGTGAACCAAAAATGTTAGTCCCTGAAGGTTTATTATAATCACAGTTCTCTGAACTTATTTCTGTTAAATAATGATTGATGGCTTGTTTTTGATTAATGAATAAAGAACAACAGAGGTTTTAATAGCATGGTTTATTGAATCATGAAATTACATTCAATATTTTTTCTGTGATAAAGTAAAATTTTAAAGACATCTCTTTTCTCTCACTCTTTAATGTTATCATTGAGTGATATGATGAAGCAATAATTCAACTTAATTATTAAAATATTTTTTGTCCATTTGATATTTAAAGGAGTGAACTGTTATTAATTTCTGCTAGAAATCAATTAAGATCTAATGAAAATCATTATGACACAATTATGTTTCTCCAAAAATGATACATGTAATTTAAAAAATGGATAAAATTAATTTAATATGAGAGGAACTTATTGAAAAAGAAAGTAAATGATAAAGACACATTATTAAAAATTCTGTACAGGGGTCTAGATATGAATCTTAATGGGAATGTTTAATTTTTGTTTTCATAAAATGGGGATATTCCCAAAAGTAGAAAAGTAATGATACTTAATTTTAAAGTTTATTTTGTGATTCCCAGTTTAAATTTTATAGCATTTGTGGGAGATCTAACAAATTGTATCAGTCTTACCATTACTGTTCAGTACGATTCCACCTGCCTCTTTAATAATAATACTTCCTGCGGCTACATCCCAGCAATACAAGCCGTCTTGCACATAGGCATCTATACTGCCGTTAGCTACGTAACATAATGTTGTTGCTGCACATCCTATTGATCTAGCTCTAAATGAAACAATGTTGGCAATAATAAGAGTAAAACAGAATTTAAAAATGCATTTCAATAATGTACATTTAAGTATTACTAATATGAACTTGATAATTGTGTGACTTACCCATGTGCTCCTTTAACCAGGCCACGAAGTCTCTCAATAACTTGGTGTTCATACTGTGGCATTCCAGCAAATGATATTTCTGTTGCCACAAGAGATTTTGAATGCTCTGAAATAATATACTAGAATAAGAGGCATCATCCAATTTGTTGATCAGTTATTTCAAAATTTAAAACTTTTTGTACCTGAGCATGTGGAAACATGTATTTTTTTCCCATTCTGAAAAGCACCCATTCCTTTGCATGCTGTAAACAACAGGTTTAATATTGGGTTGTATACAATGCCAACTGTTACTTCTTTATTGACTGCAAAGCCCACAGATATAGCAGATTCAGAAACACCATGTATGTAATTACAAGTCCCATCTATGGGATCTATAATCCATGTTGGTTCGTTACTTATTTCAGCTTCATTTGGCCCTTCTGTGCTCTCTTCACCAACGAACCTGCAATTAATTAGTGTGCTGAGTATTCAATTCTATTATGGTAGATCCTTGCTAAAGTCCATAAAATTCACATAGTGGTGTTTTCAAATATTTTGGAAGTTTGGTATGATTAACAGCTTTGTCACAATGCTGCTACAACACAACCTACCAAATTTTGAAAAAAATATGTGCTAGAGTGACTAATGTAAAATGTGGTGCTACATGTTAAATTATCATTATTAATTAAATTTGTTCAAAGAATTGGTCGGCCCGACCGGGATTCAACCCTGGGCCTTTGGTTTACGCCCAGCTGTTCTGACCACTAATCTACTGAGAACTACTGACAATTATATTACGATTGTTGTTATTGCAAAAGCCTTTTTGCTTATACTACGATTTTTCCAAAGCTGCCTGTGATGAAAATCAGCTGTTTCAGTGTCATCCATTAGGAAGGTTGAAAGCCACTGTAGTGACATGACGGTCCCGATTGGATGGCACAGTAACAGCTGATGACCTGCCAGAGGCAGCTCTGAATAAATCGCAGTGTAAGTTGAAAGTCTCATGTAGAAATGCAAACTCAAGTTTAGTTTGAAAATACTCTATAAAGTATGGCTAGGTACTGAATACTACTTCTGAGTAAAATGTTTCTAGCTTTCTCTCTAATATTATCTTGCCAAGAGTTAACATTTTTTTATGCTTATAAAAATTCATATTTATTGCAAAAAATTCATGTTTAAGAATCACAGTGTAGTACTACTTCTTATTTATTATTTCTGTTAAATAATGAAATTAAAAAAAATCTTGTTTCTAATATTATTCTGTGGAGTTTTACAGCATTGTACACTCATTAAATTTTCTTAAGTCTTATTTATATATAGTTATCATTTAATCATGAATATTACCTGTGGGATGGAAATGCCTTTTTAAGTTCAGATATTATTAATTTTTCCGTATTTTTGTCATATTCTGTTACAACATCATACGATGCTGTTTTAGTGTCTACTTTCTTGACTGCATAAAATCCTGTTAGCATTAACTGGAAAAAATATGTTGAGTTAAAATATATTTGTAAAAAAATACTTTCTAATTTCTACCTGTGTGGTTTTCTAATTGTTATTTTTATTGTAAGACTTGTTAATGCTGCCGATCCTTTGAGGCCTCTGCTTTTAATGATACAATGTTTTCTGCTCTCCATGCCATTAGCATTTAATTTTTTTTCTTCAAAAATATTTCCAAAGTACTTTGTAACCTTGTGCATTTTGTTTTATATTAAAATTTTCAAAATAAGAAATAGAAGTTCGAATGATGTAGATGTGCAGTGAATTAAGCAGTTAGGTGACTCCTTTTAACCTTGGAAATATCATAAGAAATGTATCTTTAATATTTTGTATATGACAGGTTTCATTTGAAAATATTTTCCTAATTAAATAATACTGTAAAACTTGTAAGGAAATTTCTGTTATTTGTTGTTAGATCCTTAAATGTAGTGACAAATAAATTAATCCCAAAGACATTAAACAATTTATGATATTCACAAAGTAAGGAAAAATATGTTTTGTGCTCTTTCCATAATTCAATAATGTGGTTGAACAATTTGTATTTTATCCTGAGCTAACTCTTAAGAAGGTAGTACTCTGTATAGTTTCTGTCTGATAGAGTAACTCACCACAGAGCTGTTATGTACACTATTTATTCATTTTGATTTTATTTACCCATTCCATGACAAAGTCAACTCTGCATTTTGTGATATTACTCAGCATATAATTAAACAGAAAATACCCATTTGTTATAAGTAGGACACTGATTTTTTTATACAGTATAAAATGCAAAAATGTTGTGTATGAACATAAGGGTTTCTTTTTGTGAGGAGTAGGATTGTGATGCAATGCTTCATATCATTATCCGTCTCTGTGAGTGTCTTTGTTTTGTTTGTGTAATTGTTCCTTTGCAACACATACACATTGAGTAACGTTCCAAGAAGTAAAAGAAAAAGAATAAATTCAAGAAAAGTCAAGAGTAATTCAATTTTTTCTGTTAAGAGTTTGCAATAGGAAAGATGATACAAAAAGAGTGATATCAAACCTAAAGTATGCAGTTCAATGCATTATTAATAGTAAAAGATGCAGTTAATTCAACTCAACTCTGAAACATACTATTTTATGGACTTTATCAGAAATGTGCAAATGAAGCTTTGAAATAAGCATCAAGGGACTCCAAGATTGGACTTGTTTAGTTGCAATGTACAATTGTGTAAAAAATCAGAGCTCTAGTTGTAATCAGTGTTAATATATTAGATCAGATTTTGCCAAAACAATACATGTCTTTTATTTGCTACTTAAAGTCATATAAAAAATCTTGATTTTTCAGTTGTCTCATATTCCATTGTGAAATCTGTTCTCATTATCATTTCCTTTGCAGTAAAAAATTAAGTTTTGGGAGCAATAAAATCGGGATTTGGTCATAATTTTTCATTGGGATTATTCTTAATAACTCTTAATGTACATTGAGCCAGAACCCAGTATTGAAGTCTGTACAAAATTGGAAGGTTGATGGAAGGAAAATTATTATATTCCAATTTTTAGGGAAAGTCGGCTAATTTCTGGGATGTAAAAGCTATGGTTTCGAAAAGTTTATGGACTTACTTCTCCAGCCTTTTTCACAATTTCTACTGCCACTTCCAGAACTTCTTGGTTGGATCTATCCATTGAATCCTTCAAACTTGGAACTCGTTCTCTTAGCGGCAGATCGATCTCGTCTCGTTGTTCTTATCTTTGCGACTTGCACGTTTTGGAGTAAGGCTGTTGATCCTTTTCATATAGGACTTCGAACAATGTACCTCCTGACAGAAAAATGGCATTTACCTACTTGCTTGACGTATGTACAGACGCTTTACAAGTTCACGCAGTGTTTATTTTTCACTAGTACCACCACACCAACACAAAGCCGCACCAGTGTGCCAGAAGGCGGTCCCACTTCTCCCCCTCAGTAACCCCCCACCACGCCGCTCAGCGGACCCGCTGTCCTTTTCTATCGATATGTTCCTCGTCGCTGGTGATAGATGCGCAGGGGCGGTAGGGATGCCACATTACCAACAAATCAGCGATGTTCACAATTAATCATTTCGATGTCAAGGAAACCTCGTTCCAAAATCATAGTTTTTTGTAAAACCTTTATCGGTCACATGCTTCTTTAATCCTTGTTAACATACAACACTATACTGCGATTTTCGTAACAGCGTCCCTGACAGAAATCAGTTGTTCACGGTTTCATCCAATAGGGAGCTTGACGTCACCATAGTGACGTCACTGTCGCGAAATATAAGCTGCCGGCAGCGAAACAGGTGATTTCTGTCAGGGACACTTACGAAAATCGCAGTATACAGGTTTGTTAAGTGGCCTCGTACCTACCTGAATGTTACGAAATTTAACATCCTTAGCAACGTAAATAAAGCAACCATCGATTCATCGCAAGTCAAACGTTTGTTAAAAACCAGTGGCAATGAACAAATCAGATTCAAATAATTCAGAATAAAAGTACTAACTCATTTTAGTTTTTTGGATAATTATTGTTAATTGTAATATTATTAATAGTGGAAGTAGAGAAATGTATATTTGCTAATTTAACTTCATTTTCCTGGGATTCCACCAAATGAAACTCTCCTTCGGTAATCATACTGACGATGTGAAAGTGTCGCCATTGGAAGTCAACGCGCCAATTTCCTCACCAAATGGCATTTTTTTTAGGTATCTTTAGGTTCAGGTTTTGCATCCATCGTTCTCGAGCTACAGTATACGAGTATTGTTTAAATATATATACCGCTAGCAACACCCCACAATATCGCACTAACGTGCCTCAGTAACAGAATTAATTTACTAGTAGTAATGTCATAAATTTTCGCCTAAATCGTGAGAATTTATGGTGGGCAATAAAATTCAGAACATACCACTAAATGTTAGTGTTATCACTGCTTCGTCCAAATTAAAAATCTGGGCTCCGCTACGCTCCTAAGAGATTCCTCGGTCAATCTGGCTCCACTCCAGGCGCCGCGATTTTGAAAAACCTTCAAAATTTGGGGGTACTTTACGAGAAGCCCCCTGGACATTTTCAAACTTTTCTCAAAAAGGACTCCAAATTTGCTCTTTAAATTTCGTGTAAGACTAGGGAAATAGTACACTTGTAAAGGAGGCATAGGTCCGATTTTCACGATGAACTGCGAATTTTCGAAAATCGCAAAAGTTTGATTTTTTCGGCATCTTCCTAGAACTATAAAAGTGAAGAAAGAGATTTTTCCTTCAAATAAAATTTGTTCTCCATAGTGATGTCTTTCATTAAGGTAATGTAGATTTTTTTTGGAAAATTTTAGTATTTTTCGCTCAGTATTGCGTGAAGTATTTGCAATTTTTAAAAAATACAACATTTGCATCTGAACTCTATTTC
Source organism: Acheta domesticus (assembly GCA_031308135.1). Lineage (NCBI taxonomy): Eukaryota > Metazoa > Arthropoda > Insecta > Orthoptera > Gryllidae > Acheta > Acheta domesticus. The sequence goes on from JAHLJT010002406.1 coordinate 178,267,255, forward strand.
TTTCCACCACCTCAGTTTAGTCAGAATTTGATCTATGGGAACATATACTATATATGCAAATAAAGTGAAAAATAAACGTCCTCCAAAATACCAACAGAAATTTAGTTAAACACAGAAGATGTCTTTTATGTTCTTAACATTACATGCTACAAAGTCTTTACGTGTCCATTGACGCAAATTTTCTTTGCTTCTTTTCTTTAAAGCCCCCTGATATAGCTTGTTCTCCTCTGCGCCGTTTGCTGACTCTCCCGGTGAAGTGACCAACAGCAATCTCCCATCATATTGGTGTTCCAGCGTCCTTGATAACATTTTTTCATCACATTCAGATCTTAATGAAAACGAACACCTTGTTCTTCACTTACATCACCTAAATTATCCGGAAAGAATTGTAAATTACTCTTTAAGAAGTAAACCTTGAGGCTCATTAAACATCTCAATTTCTTCAAAGCATTCAGCATATTGGCAACAATTGATTGACAATCTGGGTCTTTTTGTTGGCTAAGAATACGTCATACGCAGTCGTCATACGCAGTTTTTAACTGTTTTTGACGTAAATAAATAATAAATAAATAAATAAAAAGAACTTGTTAACAACATAATTAAAAGGACACTGCTTCATTTACATTTCTGTCATATGTCGTTCAAATTGGGGATCAAACAACACTTTTGTAATATAAGTCTCAATGAAGCTACCATCTTTTAATAATTTTGCTGCACACAATTGCGTAAACTTTTCACAAAGGTACTTGAAAACACTGCTCATCTTTAGGTAAGGCAAATGTTTCATGAGACCTAATTTTATGTGCAATTGAGGCAGGAGAATCTTGTGTTGATCTACCATATGTTCCCACAGAATATTCTTTTCCCCCGGGTTAAAGATTTTCTTACAGGCCAATTCTAGATTATGCTAATCTCGTGCCCTACTATCCCATTCTCATAGTAAATATGGCAATTTGGTTACTTCCTGTATCTCATACATTTCTAGATACCCAGAGCAACATTTGCCTAGCTATACAGATAAAAGATAAATGTGAACAAATGGTGGGTGATACGACATTTTTAATACCCGGCGTGTGACACCTGAATTTCTCGGTGGATCACGGCCGTCCGCTGAGAGCCGGGAGTAATCAGTCTTGGCTCTACGCGAAGACGTGATGAGCTAGTGCCCAAACCCTGCGTAGGATTTTTCCCAAATTGAAGAAACCCCTTTCCGATCTGTCCTGAGTGGAAGCTCTGCGATTTTGAAAAACAACATCCTTAAATTTTGGGGGGTACTTTACATTGAAGCCCGAGGGACATTTTCAAAATGTTCTCAAAAATGTCTAAAAAAAGCTGACTAGAGGATGGGGCAAGATTGTAAAGCTGGCCCAGACCAAATAAATTAGAAAACTAACTAGTACGAGAAAGCCTGTGCCATTGTGTAGCACCACTGTAATCCAGTCGATATGCACGTTTTATCCTCGAAAAAGTTCATAAAAACGTTTTCTTTGAGTATGTTGTTTGTACCCAGGCACTAGTTAAAACCCCAAGTTTTCGACCTCCCAACCCTTGTGCTAACACCGGGAGGTCCGAAAAACCGGTATTTTTACTTTCCCGTATACGTACGTATATACAGAGTAAGAGACGTAGTTTAGGGAAAGTTATGTAATGCTGCGGAAAATCGATTTCGAGTTTTAACGGAAATTCACGTTTTGGGGTCCCCTGATACCGAAAAGCACATAAACCATAAATGCGATTCCTTCCAAAATGGATATTCCCTGGTCGATCTGCGTTCACTCGAGGCCCCGCGATTTTGAAAAACTTTCTTCAAAATTTGGGGGTACTTCACGTGAAGCCTCCCGAACATTTTCAAAATTTTCTCAAAAACGGCTCCAAATTTTTTCTTTAAATTTCTTGTAAGGATAAAGTTAAAATACTCACTATAAAGGTGGCAGGAGTCTCATTTACACGGTTAACTCTGAATTTTCGAAAATTTCAAGAGTTTGAATTCTTCCAGCGTATTCCTACAAGTACAAAATTGAAGATAGAGATTTGTCTTCCACATAAAATTTGTTCTCCAAAGTGAGTTCTATCATTTAGGTCATGTACATTTTTTTGAAAATTTTAGTAGTTTTCGCACATTATTGCACACAATATTTGCAATTTTAAAAAATTACAAGAACAAGATTTCTCAAA